>JARGYA010000163.1:0-296124 GCA_029204335.1 Mycena vulgaris
ATATCCCATCCGACTCGGCACCTTCGTTCAAAGCGTACATTCAAACTGCAGGGTAGAGTAGAGAATGCTCGTACTGGCATGATTATTAGGATTGTATTGGTGTGGTATGGGAGTGGGGCATTAGTAATGATTTCTGTCAATTAATCCAGGAAGTGTTTGGGAAGTGTTTTGAACAAAGGAAGAAACGTGGTGTTGCATCGATGAATATAGTTGACTTACTTTGAATTGATTTTGTGGGACACTGGGAGATGAGATGTAGTTATAATTAACCAGAAATGTAGAACACTCACTCGCCGGAGCAGTGAAGGGCTCACCGCTCGATGATACAATGACCTGTTTCCAGCCGGCAAAGTTTGTGGCCTGGGAGACAGTAATGGACGTAGGACGACGCCCCGAGTGAAGGAGAAAGGCATGGAAGCATGCCTGAGGAGATATTATTGAATTATTTACAGTGGAATGGGTTGGTGTTAAGCAAGCACAAGTCACGCCACGCCGCAAGGCACGCCCGCCACGCCCGCCCAGCCAAATTCAAACTCCGCTAAGCGGGGCAAGCCATTTAGGCAAGCCAATCAGAGAAGTCTGCAGGGAGGAAGGGCCGGGGATTAAGTGGCGGTGTGCAGAGGACAGTTGAAGGAGTTGAAGAGGTGAAGAGGTGAGGGAGGATGGAGGTCTCAAATTTGCGATAGTGATAGTGATACATGCTCTTGTGATTGTAGTATTACGAATGTCATGTCCGGCCTTTGAACTCCGTGTCCCTGAGCTGCGAGTCGATCCTAATGTATGAATGCTCACTGTGTGGGATGTGAATTGCGGCTACAGACTGTATCACTGTCCGGGAGCTCAGGTAAGCTGAGCTTGCGAGCCTGCCTGAGTGGAAGACAAGGTTGGCGGGGGAGACCCGGAGGAGTGCTTCCGTCGTCTTCCGGGGTCTTGTCACGTCTGTGACTTATCTACCCTGCTCACAACGCTCACCATCTCGGCCGCCGTTGAGCTTGCGTCGCAGATTTTTCAGGCTTGAGATGTGGTCATTGCTTCCATCAGTATGCTGGCCACTGCGGGGAAATGCGTCAATTCTTTCAATTTCTTGAGCAATCGTTCAAGTTCTCGGAGAAACGGGGAGGTGCACGGTAAAATCAAATTCGCCGGGGTATTTCTGGATGTCAGAGCGTGACTTGTTTGTCACCCATCTCAGCCAACAACTTCAACTTGAGCGACGCGATCTCGTCAAGACTCGGCATACTCTGAGTGATTAAACCTCAAGCTAAGTTCCTTCCTCATATCTTTTCCCCTATGTCTTTCCTCTCCGTGCTTCGGGTGGTCCCCGGAGTACATCACCTTAACATCTGCTGAATGTGGACCATTCTAACCTGAGACTGCATTGGGCATTGAGCGGTGATCAGGTCGGGTGCTGTGTTCCCCACACAAGCGCAGGGAACCCAATTGCGCGTAGGGCTCACCAACTTAAGCTCCCGGCTCTGCTCGCCGTTTCAGTCGTCATGAGTGTTCCGCTGGATGGAAGGAGATGTATCAGGTCCAAACGCGCTCCTGGACGACTATACTTACTTTCTCCCCGCAATCAGCGCTGAACCAGAGAACGTGTTTCATCCTATGCCGACATGAACACGGCTTGGAATTTCAATACCGCTCGCGGCAGTCCGGCCGTTACTTTGTCCACATACAATGATACATCGCACGGCTCCGTGATATCCGTGATCCCAGCCGAAGCCAATAACGGGTGGCACTTCTAGAATTCCGGGATGAGCAGATGACGACCGTTCTCAAAAAGCAAAAAAAGAAAAAAGAAAAAAAAAAGCAAGTGCACGATAAATATCACATCGCCATGGTTCGCAAATCTTCGGCGCAGGACTAGATACTAATTATTATTCCTTGAGCGCTCCTCCTACGCGGGCGCTTGCCTCTGGAAATGGGACAGCTCACCATATAATGGACGACACCATTAACCGTACGGCGCTACTTACATCAGAATTAGGACGCTGCAGACCCAGCCATACATGCAACCGGACCGCTGAGGACGAATATCAGAGTCAGCAGCCAGGATTTGATTCTTGAACGCGCGAGATGCGATGGCGAAGGGGAATGCACGCTCACTTAGAGAATGGAAACAGAGGAAAGGACGTGGAACACACTGTACATATTCGGAGAACCCTAGTATCACCAGCTCACGGGGAGGACGGGGTTCCATCCGACGACGGCGCGGACTTTGATGCGAAGATAACCCCGGACACCCACCACCGACGATGCGCATCAACACTCGCAACCCATCCCGGAGGGAGCGCAGTACCTCGGAAACAGAACTTGTGCGGCGCCTAACGGCCAAATGTTGTTTCCTGTTCTGTGCCTGAAATCAGAAGGCGTCCACCCATTTTCAAACAATGGTCCAAAGAAAAGAGGGGCACAGATATAAAAGCAAGGGAGTGGGTGTATTGCAGGGCGCACGGCTGCACCAGATGCTCTTGCATCATCTTACCGTACACGATTCCGCAGCTGCAGACGGGTTCGACTCCCGGTGCCCGCATCAAGCCTCTTGCATCTCTTCTTTTCTTTTGCGGGCGATAGGCGGAACTTTAGCGCTGGCGATTCCCCATTTTACATCTGGACGAGGGGAACCGCAGGGAGTGAGGGGGTCATGCAGTAGATTCTTGCGTACATAAGAACACAAGGACGATTTGGGAACGGAGGGCGAGGAGAGGCAAGAGGAACGGTGCGCCGGATGGGGCCCGGACGCGCGGGGAAGGTGGGCACGCAGGAGCGCATTCCGAATTCGACGACGGAGACTCAAGCAGGGGAACGGAGACCGTGAGCGATGACGGGGTGGGTGTGCGCTGTCACGACGCCAGCGCAGGAGGTAGGAGGGGGCGGACGACGGGGTGAGAACAGCGTTGGGACTAGAGGACGTGGGGCGCGCGGAACAACGGCGAAGCGGGTAGCGCTGGATTGGCAGAGCCGCGAAGTAACTGGGGAAAAAGACGGGCCGCGATGTGATGAGGATGACGCGTGCTCCGCGACGGAGTAGGATTGAGCCGAGGGCGGGTCGGTGGGAAGCGGGGCAGCGACGGAGCAGAGGGCGGGGTCCAAGGAGCGGGAGAGGAATGTGAAATGCATGGCCGATCAGTGGCGGTGGCGATGACGCGTCCTAGGTAACTAGTAGGTTGGAGCGGAGTGGCGCCGTCACGTGGCGAGCGTGTCGTACATAAAACGCGTCGCAGCGGGGGAATACGAGGCCGTTTGGTATTGGGTGGGGCATCGATAGGAACATACTGGATGGGGCTACAGGGTGGTGCAAGCACGCCACGCGTTCTTTTGAGTGGGCGGTGTGCACGGCGAATTTGAACGGAATTTCACTGTTTTCAGGAATTTAATCACAGCACTGTCAATAATGTTGCGCTGGGGCTGGATTTTTGGGAAGATGGAGTGTTCAATGGTTTGACTCTATAGAAGGCCGAGCGGATGGGCAAGCAGCTGTTTTTCAGTTACTGCGCGGGGTGATCGAGAGCTTGTTGACCACGGAGCACGAATGTAGCTGCCGGATTGTGGTAGCGCGGGTGGGGTCATTTCTGGTCGGCATGGCAACTGCGGGGGGTCGAATGTAGGATTATCGGCCTATCTCAATTTTGGTGGTGGTTTTCCAGCCACTTAGGGTTGCTGCGACCACATCCTGGTGGCGAGAATGCTACATGTGTGTTGGGTGCTGAATGGTAATTTGTGGGACATCCCATACCGGAGAGGGAGACATGCTGTATGCATGCTAGAAGTATGGAGAGACACGGGTAAGAGAGACGCGATCCAAAAAGTTTTTTTAAAGAACTAAGAAAAGGCGTGCACATTTCCCTCTATCCGAACGGTGCAACCGAGAATGCATAATAGTTGTGCACAAGCCGCTCTTATGGAATCGGTGGCTATTGAAATATCCAACACTCCTGTTGGGTTGAATTCGAAGCCACATCGGTGCTACTGTACCTCCCGCGGCCTAAGTCGGGGGGGGGTAGGTTCGATTGGGTGACCTTTGAAGGTACCGTTTACCTGCATTTCAAATGTAGCATCCTGCATTCTAACTGAGAGGCATTGGTTTTGTTTCTTGTTTCAGCTGTCTCCAACGCCTACCCGAGTAAGTAGCACTAAAATAACTTTGGCATGGTATTTAGATTTGATTGCGTACAAAAACCTCAGTTCAAATTCACTTCCTGACTTTGAACTACAGTGGGGGACAGTCAAACTCATCAACTCACCCAGCACTTTATAGACTTAATAGAGAGCTTAGCTGACTTCAGAATTAGACTCAGCACCTCAAAACAAGCCTAAAACAATTTTTTCGCGAATTTTCCACGAGAAATTACGTACGGCCAAATTTTTGGCGTCTTTGAACAAAAATTGTGTGTACCTATCTCGGCCCCTTGAGCCTTCCTGCTGCCTCCAAAGCCCTCAACGCCTGCTCAGAAATGGTGCGGTGTGACCTATACTTCTTCACAGCCCAATCTGCAGCCCACCCAGTCAATCCCAACTGGTAAGCACTTGTAAATCACCAGGAACAATGTTCATATTCTGCCATCTTTGGCAAGTATTCCTTTTTGCGGTATTCAACCACATCCTCTCATTCATATCCATCTATATAAACACCTTTCTTAACATGTGAATAAGTCCACCCCAGTTTGATAAGCCAACGTCGAGCAGTTCGTAAAGAAATGGGTCTCTTTGCCTGAATTCCTGCAGCAGGGAAAATCCCTTCACTGACATGCCTGGTTTTCAAGCCAGAGATGTTGCGGGTCTGTTTCTTCCTGGGAGGCCTGATGGGGGGGACTCAGGATGCAGTACTGATTAATAGGCAGCCATATGTGACCCAGGAATGCAAGAGAGCGGGCCTGATTTTGTTTGCTTCTCTGAAGTTGAACCAGGTGACAAGGTGACAGTGACGCATGTGACACAGAACTCACAGGCTATTTTTGAAGGATCCGCTCGTTGAATTTTTTTGAAAACATTGGCATCATACTCAGCTCATTGAAAAGAGTCTATAGGAATATTTTCATGATTTTACTATAGGCTTTTGGGTGCGGCCATTGTTTGGGAGGTCGACAACAACAAATACACCTATATTTCAGGAACGGCTCGTGGGATCAGGCTAAAAAAAATTCACGAGGACCGCCATTAGGTCTACTTTGCATCCCGATCAACTCTGGGGGTTTAATATAACCTTCATCAAAGTTGATGAGTTTGACTGTCCCCCACTGTACCTTAGCCAGCCAGCCCCTGCTAGGAATATGCAATCTTGTTAAGGAGCTGCAGTATATAGTACGGTGCCATAGGGGGCGTTGCCGCAATGTCCCTACAGCGCATTGGCGCCCCTCTCGAGCAACTCCCGAACAATCACGGTGTGCCCACCCCAGGACGCGGCCCGAAGCGCGCTCCCGTAGAGTCCCCCCTGCGCATTGACGTCGGCGCCCCTCTCGAGCAGCTCCCGCACAATCTCGGTGTACCCTCCGGAGGACGCAGCGTACAGCGCGTTGCCGTAGCGTCCGCCCTGCGTGTTGACGTCGGCGCCCCTCTCGAGCAGCTCCTGCACAATCTCGGTGTTCCCTTTGTAGGTTGCGGCCTGCATCGCGTTGCCGTAGAGTCCGCCCTGCGCGTTGACGTCGGCGCCCCTCTCAAGCAGCTCCCACACAATCTCGGTGTACCCTCCCAAGGACGCAACCTGCAGCGCGTTGCCATAGAATCCGGTCTGCGCATTGACATCGGCACCCCTCTCGAGCAGCTCCCACACAATCTCGGTGTACCTTCCAAAGGATGCGGCGCACAGCGCGTTGCCGTACTCTCCGCCCTGCGCGTTGACGTCGGCGCCCCTCTCGAGCAGCTCCTGCACGATCTCGGTGTGCCCTTTGTAGGTTGCGGCCTGCATCGCGCTCCCGTAGAGTCCGCCCTGCGCGTTGACATCGGCGCCCCTCTCGAGGAGCTCCCGCACAATCTCGCTGTGCCCTTGCAAGGACGCGGCTTGCAGCGCGTTGCCGTACTCTCCGCCCTGCGCGCTGACATCGGCGCCCCTCTCGAGCAGCTCCTGCACACTCTCGATGTAACCTCCCAAGGATGCAGCCTGCAGCGCGTTGCCGTAGAATCCGCCCTGTGCATTGACGTCAGCGCCCCCGTTGATCAACTCCCGCACAATCGTGGTGTAACCTATGGAGGCCACGGCCTGCAGCAAGGTCTCGTTGTGTCTTCCCTGCACGTTGACGTCGGCGCCCCTCTCGAGCAACTCCCGCACAATCCCTGTGTGTCCTTCGATGGACGCGGCCTGCAGCGCATTAGCGTAGCGTCCGCCCTGCATGTTGACGTCAGCACCACTGTCGAGCAACTCCCGCACAGTCTCGGTGTGCCCTTCGGAGGAGGCGGCTTGCAGAGCATTTCCGTGGAATCCGCCCTGCGCATTGACGTCAGCGTTCCCGTTAAGCAACTCCTGCAAAATCTCAGTGGGCCCTTTCCAGGTTGCGGCCTGCATCGCCTTGCCGTAGAGTCCGCCCTGCGCGTTGACGTTGGCGCCCCTCTCGAGTAGCACCCGCACAATTTCGGTGTTCCCTTGCGAGGACGCCGCCTGCAGCGCGTAACCGTAGCGTCCGCTCTGCACGTTGACATCGGCGCCCCTCTCGAGCAGCACCTGCACAATCTCGATGTACCCTCGCAGGGATGCTGCCTGCAGTGCGCTGCCATACCGTCCGCCCTGCGTGTTAACGTCGGCGCCCCTTTCAAGCAACATCCGCACAATTTTGATGTGCCCTCCGGAGGATGCGGCCTGCAGCGCATTGCCGTAGCGTCCGCTCGGCGCATTGACATCGGCGCCCCTATTGAACAGCTCTTGCACAATTTCGATGTTCCCTCGTGAGGACGCGGCGTGGAGCGCGTTGCCGTAAGGTCCGCCCAGCGTGTTGACGGCGGCGCCCCTCTTGAGCAACTCCCGCGCAATCTCGGTGTACCCTCCATCGGATGCGGCCTGCAGCGCATTGCCGTACTCTCCGCCCTGCGCATTGACATTGGCGCCCCTCTCGAGCAGCTCCCGTACAATCTCGGTGTGCCCTCTGGAGGACGCAGCCTGCATCGCGCTGCCGTAGCGTAGTCCGCCCTGCGCGTTGACGTCGGCGCCCCTCTCGAGCAGCTCCCACACAATCTCTGTGTGCCCTTCGATAGACGCGGCCTGCAGCGCATTGGCGTAGCTTCCGCCCTGCACGTTGACGTCGGCACCACTCTCGAGCAACTCCCGCACAGTCTCCGTGTGCCCCCTGGAGGATGCGGCCTGGAGCGCGGTGCCGTCCACTCCGCCCTGCGCGTTGACGTTGGCGCCTCTCTCGACCAGCTCCCGCACAATCTTGGTGTGCCCTTGCGAGGATGCAGCATACAGCGCGTTGCCATATGCTCCGCCCTCCTCGTTGACATCGGCGCCCCTCTCGAGCAGCTGACGAACAGCTGGCAAGACACCAAGATCGGCACTCAGCGCAAGGGGCGGAATGACATCCCCGGAGGATATAAAAGCCCTTTTACGTAGGCGAAACAGGTTGGTATACTGGGGACTTGCTGCATTGAGAAGCTCCATGAGAGCTATAATGAGATCCCTGGAGTCACGCTCCTGCCTTGACTCAACCGTGTGCCCCCGGATTTCTTTGTCATGTTCCCTGAGATAGATGCCCTGAACAAAAAGACCATTTGTTAGCCTAGGAAAAATGTGAAAAAGGAAGAAAGAGGTAGTGGAATGAGAAAGAGACGTGGTGAAAGCGAAAATCACCTGAAAAAACCGGAGGATAAAACCCAAGAGAATCCAAAATGACCAAAGCGAGGGAGGGAAGTGATCTATATGGCCACGGGGAGTTTGCAGCCGGACGAGATTGTTGTGCGACTCCGAAGGTCCTGGATTGTACCTATTGACATGGTGGTACCAGTTCCATGCTGCATACCAAGCGAGTGGAGATGACTCGAGGACATCATAGTCATCGAAGGAGCAGAGGTAAGCGATGCATGTCCGCGCAATCATGTAATGGCCCGCATAATCGGATATCTCGGCCTGTAGCCCACGTGAACTTCTCTTTGGATCGGTCAGATACTCCTTGACGGATGCATGCGCGAGCTGGAGGAAGATACGCCCGTCCTTCGTGTTTTGTGAGACGAGACTTGCACATGCATCCAGCAGCTGGGAAGGTGCCATGATCCGTTTTTTCGGATTGAATCGCAGGGGTGAGTCATTGAAATCGACGGCCAGCGCGTCAATAATCTCCTCCAAGGTCATTGGACGCATGGAGAAGATTAACCAGCTCAGCGTTCGGTTAACCATGGCTAGCATTGGCGGGTCAGAATGGCTTTTCGCTAGGATTCGATCATATATCCCGTTCATTGTTGCCGGCATTGTCGAGAGCGCGGGGTCAACATCCGATTCGTAATGGCAGCGGCGTAACTGATCAAACTGTAGTGCCACTAGACGAAACCTTGTGAAGGTGATGAGTGTGAAACATTAAACTGGGTAATCTGGACTGACATGGGATCTGCACTATTCACCAGACCCTTGCGGATCTTATTCTTGACGTCGTAGCTCCAGGAGCGAAAGGCCTTGTCCGTAGCAATGATATGATCAACATAGGATTCAATGTCCTTGGCGACCCCCGAGCCCTCGAAATGGACAGCAGTCTGAAGACTGAATAGGCCGCTCCCATGAGTGATCTCCGTGCGGCTAGTAAGAAAGAGATGGAGATTGCTGATATTTTCATCCCTTATCTTAGTGATGGCATCCAGGACGATTTCGGTCTCGGAGGACTCATCGAGCGCATCCAAAACGATGTATACTGGTGTCGTGAATCCCTGGAGAATCTTTCGGAGGATTCCAAGAAGGGCCTGGTTACTTGGGCGGTCGGCTCCACTAGCATGAGGCTTCCAAAAGCCTTTGAGGATTGTAGCAGCATGGGGGGCGCATTCCGAAAGCCGTGAGACTAAGGTGCAAAGCAGGTCCTCCAGCTTTTGCTTTTGATCGTCTGTTGTGTCGAAGTAGAAGTAGACAATGGTTTCTCCATTATCACGGAGCATCTTGATGATGGTGGAGCTGCATAACAAACAATGTTATATTCATCTGAACAAGTTTGTGCTTGAATGGCTTCACCTAAGCATGGTCTTCCCACATCCCGCTTGTCAAGTGGCTATCAGTATGCATCCAGATTGAGGTCAAAGGAATGACATACATATACCATGAAGCCACAAAAACGAGTGTAGGCTGTATTTCCATTGCTGAAACTCAGGGGTTCCATCGAGGAACCATTTACCGGTACCGGGGTGGTGTCGGTCTTCCGCAGCTTTCTGGTTCCGTCCTACGTCGGGAGCGTTTAGCCAATCCCTGAGCTTGACCCGGGTACTGTCATCAATGAGGCTTTGCCTAACAATTTCTCAGCTATGTGTAAGAGGAATATATGTGACACGTACATCCCAATAGCAAGTTCCTCACTAATCGCCTTCAGCGCACTTTGTCCAACATCGAGTGAGATGAGGCGTTTCAGCTATATGGTCCTTGATATTCACTGTGAAGACAGTGCAAAGGCAACAAGCCATACCTCGAAGGCTTCCCGGAACTTGGTGAGCTTGTATTCAATGCCGTCAGCCATTGACTTGAAATCGCCCCGGTTCCAAATACGCTTCCAGTGCGAGTCGGACAACCAGTTCTGGAGTATCACATTTGCGTCCTGCAGGAGACTGACAATTGTGAGCCCTGGCTCATGTATCAGCAGGGATGGAGACTCACATTTTGTATGTCTTCAAGTCATCCACCAAAGGCCGCAGCGCATCCCGCGTATCAGAGCCCCTTTTCTCTGGTATGTCGCGCAAAGCTTGCGCGACGTTAGTAGACACGTCTAAGATCGCGTGTACGAGAACATTGGCACGCTCTTTGTTGTCGTCAACCTCCTGACCGAGCCGGCATTGTCAGAAAAGTCCTGTGAGCAAGAGTAGACGTGAAACAGACCCTCTTTACTTCAATTAGTTTGTTGATTGCACCTGTAACGGCGTTGACGTAGGGAACGTTCTCCGTGAAGTCACCGACAAGTGTCAGGATGTCCGTGGCGACACTCAGTGCGGTCTCTGCCGCGTGCAGAACCCGTTTGGATCGTGGCTCAGTAGTAGGGGAGGAGTCGTCGGGGGATCCAAGATTCGCCGCCGCCATCGTAGTCAGAGACAGAAAAGGAAACGTGGGGGCCGGCGTTTCCTTGACGACAGGCTGACAGCGACACGGGTAAATGGTGACATGCTGCAAAATATACATACCCCAAATCCAGAGCTGCGCCTCGGACTCACGACATCTCATCTCATCTTAGTCTCGCTCCCGACGTTCTAGGGCATCGCTCGCTGTGCTCGCCAGGCACAAGCGCAAGGATTAGCGGACCGGTCCGAGCCAGACGATGGCATCTTTTCCATCAAACTCTCTGCCTCGCATCACTGATATCGGAACGCGGAGACCACGCCCTGCCGAGATTAACCTCATCTCAATTCTCATCGATCTCATCATCGAGCATTGATCGAGCACATCGTGTATTATGCGCGGACCGGCAAAGCCGGTCTGCGCCACCGGCGTTCAACGGCCGAAGGCCGCCATCCACTGACGTTCAATGAACATATCCTCGCGTTCACCGACATCCAGCGAACAGGGTTCTACGCTCACTGAACGCCGGTGAACGGGCCACTGTCCAGCGGCGTCCACCCAATATGTGACTCCAAAATAATTAACCTGCCTACACGACTTATATCCCGCTATTTCCACCGTTGTCTAACGGACATGTTATCTACATTCATTGGAAAGCAATGGAATCCAGACAGAATCCATTGGAATGCACTGTATATTATTCTCAGATCCATTGGAACCCGAGGAAATTTCCACCGGATTTCATTGGAAATCCCACCAAAAGCCACCGACATCCACTAAATATTCAGCACTATACACTGGACTCCGTTGGAAATTAAGTGATGTTCATTGGATTTCAGGGGAGGTTCACCGGATTCCGCCGTACACCACCAAATATACATTGACGTTCGTTGCAAGCCACCCAGTATTTCACAAAAAATGTACATCAATCTGTACTAGCAGCCATCTCCCAAAACTCTTCGCTCAGGCCTTGAACCTTCTTTGCCACCCGTCTCTCAACCAGCTCTTTGTAGAGCAGCATCAAGACATGCACCGAAAAATCGTAATTAATGTTGGACATCTGGCGAAGTTGAGCCTCGTAGCCATTAAGCCAGGCATTGAGCTGTTCGGCGGTTTCAGTATTGAATGCACGGGTGGTGTGAGTACGGCCATTAGCATCAACGTTGACCGAAATGAGATCTGGTTGAGACCCATCGGTAGGAGCAGGATTGCACCAGATCCTGCATAGAACATCGGAGGCACGATGTCCGATGTAATGCCAAGCGTCCACAATACGCTTTGTAGTCCGAATCCACGGGCTGTTCGGATCTTGAGTAACAATGTGGCGGAGGAGACTACAGGCATCATCATATGCCAAGAAGCTGGGCCTCGAATCCGGATACGACTCCCATATGTTGTTGATTATTTTGAGGACCTGTGAGGAACTCTCCGAGCGGTAACATTTCCCCCATCCGATTGGACAGCCGCAAGACCACTGCACTGTTTGCAAGCAGTATGTTGACCTGGCGCGAAACGTATGGACTACATTTTCCCCAGCCGTACCATGGAGTTCTGGAAGTTCCGAATGCAGAGAGGGACCGACCTGGGGTGCATTTGCATCGTTTTGGGCAGCTTGGCGCCGGATGACACGTTGCACTCCAGGAAAAGAGAGTCGCGAGAATCGGTTGAGATATTTTTGGTGCCAATCCTTGTGGAAGATGTCATCACAAGTAACGGCACCGTCGGAATGCACTGGACGGCCACACGGGATTATGCCGCATACATCTCTCATGGCAAGATGATTGATGCAGAACCGGCCATTTTTGTAGTTCACCAATGGCCCCTCACAAATAGTGACGGCACATGTCTGTTTAGAATATAAGGAGACAGATTTAGAATGTGGTGTATGCACGTACGCGGTGGGGAATATTCTTCCCATCCATCACCGCGAGGCGTGCATATCCCCGGGCAGAGCCGGGTGCTCGCTCCTGTTGCGTTGGATGAGCTATCAATTCATTTCCCTGAGGCACATTCAGCCCCCCATTTTCCTAGGATGGTATCAGCAACGAGCGGAGGCAAGTGAATATCATCATACTTACTTGATTAGGACCATCAACAACCCCGTTCCCGCTCTCAGCCAGAACTGCACCCTCTGCGAGCAAGTCAGCAGTGTATCGTTTGAGATGAGTGCAGCCCGTGCATCCGTGATCCATAGAACCGGCTACGACCCCGCCATCCTTCCCAACGGCTTCCCGTACAGATTCGGCCAAGACATGAGCAGTCGAATGAGCAGGAACGATAAATGTGTCCTCGAGACCGTGTGACATGATTAGTCTGCGCGCGAAGTGTTCAAAATAGAGGCGTTGAGATTGGCGGGTTGTAACTCGGGGACTAGCTCCGATAGTGTCGCTCAGCCACTCTGCAAAGTTTGCCCACCCGGAGTGAAAGCGAAGAATTGCATTCTCCTGCGCAATGGCCATTCTACGGTCCATCCAGATCCCGTGCTTGGAGACACGGAGGTAAGTAGCTTCATATTCCAACTTCTGTATGCGGCCGATGAAGGTATTGTCCCGACGATAAGTTATTCGGTCCGGATAGTACTCTGCGTGGCATCGGGCACAATATGCAACATAGAGTGCCGCTTTTACCCAGTGAAAACGGCTGTCTAGGAGGCGGATCTGCTGAGGTTTGTCATGGCGCCGGAGGGTGGGAGGATGTCCCTCGTTGGGGCAGAACATGCAATTGATACGGGTGGTGCAGAGAATTATGTGTGGATCTGGGAAGAGTTCGGCGGGGGGGATGTCGTTGATTCCTAAAATGTGATAGAGCTGCTCGAGACTTTCGCAGACTCGTTGGCTTAAGTCGTTTCCGAGGCTCTCCGCCTCGGGGAGGAAGTATGGGTGTTCATGCTGGCTATTGAATGCTGCACGCAGAATTGCCACAACGCTGCGTAGCCATGCTGTTTCCCTCGGCTGACGTGGTTCCCGGCGCTGATTCAAATGCAGCCTGAACAGAGGGTAGGTTGCCACCAAGACAGTCAGGATATACAGCGCTCTCTGCAAAGAGAATTCATGGACGAAATAGAGCTGGAGGACAACAATGAAGTTGCCCAGAGTCGGGGGGTTCATCGAGGTTGCGAAAGGGGATTGATTTCCTTTTAGAGATGCCGCACAATTCACCCATATTGATGGTGACGGGCTCAAACAAAGTCCAGCCAACAGACAGCGGGTAGTAGGGTATGAGCAAAAATATTATTAGGCTACATTACCCGCAATTATTGTATTCCATCCGTAATATACATCCGGGGCTGAGGAATACTAGTGGAACCCGCAGTCGAAGTCCGTCCGAGGCGCTGGTCAGCACAAGCCATGCGGCAGTGCGGACATGCTTCGGGGGAGCGCAGCACTATTATCTAATGCCATAGAAAAACTGAACAGTATTTAGATTAGAGGATTCAGCCCAACTAATTGAATTATGCTTAACTTGCGGTGGGCGGCACATCATATTTTGTCTTCCTATCTGCTGTGTGCTCGCCTGTCGTCAATGACCATGAAGGAGCGCGCCGCATTCGCCTCATATAAAATCCTAGAGATAAATGGTCGACTCAATTTTGTGTGCGGTGCAGGTGGGGATGTATCTGGCCGATCTGACTCCGATCTCACCTTCTGAAATCAAGACTCCACGCTGTGGACTGGTTCCAGCGTTAAAATGGTAGAAGGGAGCAGGATGGTATAGAGCAGCTGTAAACCGGTCGATTAGACTAAGAACTGAAAGAGAGATACTCACTTTATGTAGGGTACATAATAGCAGCCCATCAAAAGGGTCCGGCAGCAGTGCGGACTTGTTTTAGGGCGAGGTGACTTAAGAGAGCCACGATGAGGTTATTGAGGTCCTATTGCACTGGTGCATCCTTTATTTCAAGAAATTCTGCAAGGAATTGGATGAAATAACGTTACATTTGTGTAGAGGTGTATTTCACGTTGGCATCAAAGCTCCCGACGATGCAGTGGATTTTTTTCGTCGACGCCCACCGTAAAAACGCCGCGATCTCGCCGTGGAGGGCCCAGAGCACGTGTAGGGACTTGAGTTCAAGGAATTAGGCAAAGGTTTGAGCACGATACACTCACTTTTGTGTGGGGTGGATCTGAGCATGTGATCAGGACTCCCGACGATTCCACACGTTCGTTTCGGCAACAAATGCCGGATGCGCAACGTAGAATGCGGGTCAAGGAGTGAGAGAACGTATTCAGTTGTCATCTTCAGAGATTTGGGCCAGAAATGAGGGAGATCAACCGATTTCTCTGGGTTGCGGGTGCCACCGAGGCTA
Source organism: Mycena vulgaris (assembly GCA_029204335.1). NCBI lineage: Eukaryota > Fungi > Basidiomycota > Agaricomycetes > Agaricales > Mycenaceae > Mycena > Mycena vulgaris. Next base: position 14,469 of record JARGYA010000163.1, read on the forward strand.
TGATACAGACCATCGAGACTGTGGGCTGGTTTGTATCCCAGTTCTCACCCAGGGTTGCTACATTAAACATGGAGTTCAGAAGCACAAGCAAAGCAAGTGAGGCAGTCCGCAGAGGTTATGGAGGAGTTGTGGGTGCTTGTGGATTGTCGTGGGAGGCAAACAAAGGATTGCCATTTTTGGATCGTGACAGCCTCTCTCCCTCGTACCACGGTCGCGTTCGACGCGTCAACATCACACGAACTGGTGTGTGGCTGTTCGTGTCTGAAACTGGCCAGACGTGGCCAAATTCCCTGCTCGTCGTTCAGTTCTCCAACACTGGCACCTCCAATCCAATTAATTCTTCAAGTTACCTTGCACATACGGGCAACAGCGCCGCCGCTTCTTTGTTTATCATTGGTCTCAAGCGTGGATGAGCAGTCTGAGTTCGTATTCTTGTAAAGACAGTGGCAAGTAAGGACAGTATGCGGCCAGCAAAGTAAGTAACTTAGTTCAATCGGTATCCATGTGATCCGAGTTCAGCGCCTTTTTACGCGACGGCCCCGGCTCATCTCTGCCTTTCGACGCCTTCCCCTGCTCGCGGAGCCTGATCTTCTTGTACAGGTGCCTGGCCTGTCTTTCTTCCTCCGAGCCAAGGGGCTCAGAGGATTCCGAACCGTTGTCAGATTCGGGCTCGGGCTCGGGGCGCTTCTTCGTCCCCCGGTTCTTCCCCGCCTTCACCCTTCTCTCCTCCCTGGCCCGGTGCCGGTCACCCTCCAGCTTGGTGTCCTTGCAATCTGCCAAGTGGGCCAGGAACTGCTTTCGTGTCATCGCGGAGAAGCGCTTCTTGTCTATAAAGGCCACTTCGGGGTCGCCTTCGACCCAGCGCTTGAGGACCGGGTCATACGGCAAGTCTTTGCTCTTGAAGAGATCTTTGTCTCTGCTAACGATGGTATGGCCCAAAAAAAGAGCTCGCTCGATATCTGCCTTCTTGAACGGCCTATTGGCGTATTGGCGAACCGCTTCATCAGCATTATTCGCATATTCTGGAATATATTAGGTTGGATAGAATGGCGTTGAATGCATATACCTGATGGGACGCGGTATGGGATTCCCTTCGTGTAACTCTTCCAGCTTGCTTCGCAGGTGGCAACGGCGTTTGTAAAATCATTGAAGCGGACAAGCATTTCACCAGCGGTTTTGAGCTCCTGCCCGTAGCCGTTCGGCTTGCCCCCGAGCTCTGTGTTCAAGAACATGCGGAAAGGCATATCCTTTTCGTTATTTGGCCAATCGTGGCCGTCATCGTCTGAATCCTCGACGTCCACTTTTCCCTTGGCCTTTACCCTCCCTCGTGCAATGTCGAGGGGCTTCATTTGCGGCATGATTTGAGTTGGCTGCAATAAATGTATGTATAAGATATCGGAAGCATGGGTTTAATGGGAGAGATCCACTTTAGCTTCAAGCTTCTTGGCCGTCAAAATCAAATCACAGATGAAGACAGCACCTTCCAGAGACAGTGTACAGCTATTCGCCTCCGGGAGTTCCAAGACACCGTGGAACTTTCCAGTTAGGAACTGGTCCATGGTGCCCAGCTGATACGTGCCGCCGCTGGCGCCCATAATGCTCAATCTGTACTCGCGTTCCCCTCCAAGAATGTGAGATAATAGATGTCGGCTTCAACAGGAGATGCGTACCTTTTGCAGGGCTAAATTGCACCAGGGCTGCCGGAACAAGCTTAGTCAAGAATGTGGTGTACCTGCCGTCTGCCTCCTTGGATAAAGGTATCTTCGCCCTTTGATTTGGAAGGATCCAGACTTCCCTCGACGGAGTCCCAAAACCTGCAAAATTGACCTTGACTGGACGGGAATAAGCGTTGAATAAAATCGGGAAGCATGTACGAACTGTTAAAGTCGAAGACTTCCCCCTTTTGGGGAGGAATATCATTGACGGGACTGGATGGCTTATTAAAGTCGGCATCTTCCTCTTCAGAAGCCTGACTGCTCGTCAGAGGGGACGAGGGTTCTTTACAAATGTTAGAACTATCAATTTTTAAACCGGATGGACGTACCCTTGACAAGCTCTTTAGGCTTCTTGTCGTTTGCCAGGCGTCTGTGCTGCGCAGGAGGATCTGACTTCGCCTTGCCTTCAAGCAGTTTTAGATTAGCCCTTATTAAAGGTGTGTCAAGAGCGCCGGTGAAGTTTAAACATCCTGTGAACTCACCCTGACGGGGGAATATCCTCCTTGTTGGCAACATCATCCTCTTTGGATTTATCGACACTGTTCTTGATAGCCGCTCCACCCGTAGTATTTGGACGATGGACAGAGAATTTGAGGAAGCGCACGTCGGTCGACACCTTGAGAGCTTCGGGAATCATCTTCTTGAGCTCGTCGACATTGATTTTATTGATGTCCGCGGGGAGGGTGAGGTTGAGAGCTAAGGCGACAGAGAGGAGCTCTGCCTTTTTCAATTTAAGGATGGAGCCAGGTTTAATGTCCTCAAGAGGAGGGAGGACGGAGAGGTCCAAACGAGTCGGGGCCATGGACAGTAGAGAAAAAGAGCCTAGATAACGGAGGCGGAAGGCACCGGAATACAGCGGACATGTGAATTTACAAATAATTCAAAATTGGGCGAGGGGACGGTGAACACCAGTGAACGTCGCACTCGAATCCAATGGAATTCGGTGAACAGGGGCTGCGTACATTGGACATCACTGATGGCCGCTATCTAATCTTGCCGTTCATCGGATCACGCTGACCATCAATGGTGGCCGTCGGTGTACGACGTCCACCGACGTCCTTTGCCACTCCGGGCATATAACTCAGCACATCCTCCTCGTCTGTCCTCGTCCATCGCATACGGCTGCCGCTTCATCCGAGTAACGCGCCTCGCCATCGCAGTGGATCACTGTCCGAATCAGACTCGTAGCGACGTGCTGACCCGTACGCGTTGTCCTCGACCCGCATTAACGCCACGGCACGGCATGTCACCGTTCCCTCCCTTCAACTCCTAGCATCGCCCCAGCTCCATCTCCCATCCATTTCTCTGCTGTCCTCCCTATCCAATCCAATCTACCTCTCACTCCAACTGAATCATGGATATCTTGACCTCCCCCTCCGCGCCTCTCTTTCTCCTCTGCGGACCCCTCATCCTCGATCGCACGTACGCCCGGTACCCTGTAAGCCTTCCTTCCTTCCCGTAGCGCGACTCACTGCTCCTACAGATACCGAGCCGCCGTGGCGCTGGTATGTCTTCTCCCTCCCCCTCCCTTCTCTACACAAGGCTCTGCCATGCGCGTCTGCGGGCTCTCACCAACGTCGGACGTGGATGCGGGAGATGATTGCCACGTCGTCTCCCTCGCCCTCCCATCACCCAGTGTCACTCGCTTTTTTTGTTGCAAGTATCGCGCCTTCTCCCGCCCGCGTCTGCGCGCTCTTATTCGCTCCTCGGCCTCAGTGCGGATGCACGGATAGCGTGGTATATAACTGAGTGTCGGTGCTGGTCCGCGCGACGGTGACGGTGTGCATCGTCACCCCCCTTATCATTTCCCTCCCTCTCCAGGTGCGATTCACGCCTCCGCAGGTGTCCCACCCGTGGCTGCCACGCTCGCTCACGAATGTTGAGGCGGAGGCGGCAACGGAGCTCATGAGAACCGCGAGTACGAGTGTCGGTGCTGCTGCTAGTGTGTCGTCTCCTCCGCTTTACTTTCTCCGGGACTCACTCCATTCTTCCGTAGGCCTACCACCCGCGCCCGCACCTGTGGGCTCTGAATTACTCAACACGGCTATGGGGGCAGAAGAGGAGGGAAGTGGAGAACACCATGTACTGGGGTTTCGGTTCTCGTACGTCGTGTCCCCCGCCCTCCCGGCTCCCAATCTCTCAGCGCGACTCACTCTTTCACAGGCCTCTCCTATCCCACCCGCCCCTTCAATCACTAACGTCGCGGACGTAAACGACTACTCAAGTGGATAGCGAGAGTACACCGATACGTTTCCTGCGCCCTCCTTTCTTTCCACTCCCGGACTGACTCTCCATAGGCGTCTCCCCGCTCTCAAATCTCTACTGTCTCTGACGTAGAAGCTGAGATAGAGCGCGGATGGATAGCGCGATGTACGCGTAGTGGTGGTATGTGTCTTCTCCCTCGCCCTACCCTGACCCTCTCTTCCCTTGTGCGCCACGCTCTCGATCCCTCGATGCTGAGATCAACGTAGCAGACGACGACGCGCGCATGGATCCCACGATGGACGAGTGCGGGTTGGTACGCCGCCTCCCCTGCCTCCCGGTTCCTAGCGTGACTCGCTCTTTCCCAGGTCCCGCGCCTTCCCCTATCCGCGCTTGCCGCGCTCGCGTTGTGAAAGTGGATTGAGGCGGAGTTGGAGGTGGAATGGAAGTGCAGCGGACTCTAGAGCATGACAAGCGAAGTACGGGGGCGGTCACCTCGTGCGATATCCGAACGCAGCGTGCGAGCGCGCTCTCGGGACTCTCATACGGTTCCCCTGTTACCTGTACAGGCTGCGAGGATGGCGCTGCAGCGGCGTGCGCTGGGGAATGACAGAGTCTGCGCTGCGTGGGAACCCGGAGTTGACGGAGATCGCGCCGAGCGCAAAGAAGATCCGGTCTGCATTGACTGGTATCTTTCTTACGATGTGCGCAAATGATGCTGCGTGGGCGGCTTCCGGTGGAGCATCATCATGGTGTCTGGGCGCCGAGGCGGTCCGCACTGCGACGCATTCGTTCGAAGCTGAGTTGTTCCCTGGTCTGCGAACGCTCCTCCGCTTCGCAAGCCCAAATCGCCCGACTGAATGTAACGGGCGAAATTGGGCATAGGAAGCCATAGAGCCTGTTCTAAATATGCCTCTGATTGAACACGCACATCCATTCATCCTTGAGACGCTCAGCATCGAGAGTGGGAGGTGTGATAAACTTCCGCTGCTGATTCGACGTACGGAGAAAGGATGATGCCGCTCAGGATTTTTTGTGCGGCTCCAATGCAAGTTGGCTAATAATAAATTCGACTTATCGATTTTTGTCGCCTTCTGCCTGTCGGGCAGTTGGGAGACGACCGATTGGCTGAAATATGGATGATCAATGAGAAGAAGTGTCCTATTATGACTGACAGCTGGAGTGGCATGTGAACTCGTTGAATCTGATCAAGGGAGGGACGAACATGCTCAGTGAGAGTAGACTCAGTCATCCACATGAGAATGCTAATCAAATAGTGCTTTCCCTGGAAATCATTTGTGGTTGGTCTTCGGTCAAATGCGGAGATTGGAACCCGCTGTCGTGAGGGCAAGAAACGCAGACAGTGCAACCGATTCCCTCCCAGAAGGACAGCGCATTGGCATGATACCCCTGACTTCCAGAAGTGATTTGGCACGAACCATCAACTAATAACGGGTGGATGTCGCACCCCACACAACTTAAAAGGATGGCAGCGGATGCCTGACTTCTCCCACAATCAAAATGCCCCATCCCACTTTCGAGGTCCGTGTCAACAATATTACAACGTGGTTGGGTCCTGCTGTTACCAGTTTAAATATCATATCGGGCAGTATAGGGACACCATTCCTAGATGCAATTTCAAGCACAATTCAATCTCTCCTGGCTTTGGTGCAGGTCAGTTTAAGCTACAATGTATGCTCCCAGCTCATGCATCGAGAAACAGACAGTCAAAAGAGACAAGGATACTTGCATCGACATGATGGAGCAGATCCAATGGCTGCTGTACTCAATTATCCAGGTGCATATCAAGTCACACACCGGCGGTGAATTGTCCCCGGACATGCTGTACAATTTGGGGAAATTTACTCAGTTAGACTTCTTATCTCCCTCCTCAATCAGTTTTTTAAATGCTATGGTTGACAGGACCCTCCATAAGGTTCACAGCTTCATGGAAGCCCATCAGGACAAGGGGAAAATTCGTCTTCTGTTCCGTCAGGGGGAACTGAGTGCATTACTTAAGGGCTGCCGACTGGGACTTGACGAGGCGCTCGAGGTGTTCAAGGCAAGTTTTGTGTTCCCGCCCACACTGAAGGACTCCAGCAACCCAAATTTTATAGGTTCAGGGTGTTCATCTGCTGAGTGATGTCATGAACATGCAGCAAAACGCCCAGAAAACTCACCAGGAAGTTCTGGACTTGATCGCATCGATTTCAGATGCCACAAGTTCTGACGGAACATCCATCGTATGTTTCATCCGAACTTATCATGCAAGGCTCAACGTTTATCCACAGGACAGCAGAGTAAGCTCGACCTTTCAGTCCAGGTATCTCCTCATATTAAATCCTATCTAGAGGCATATTTTGATCATTGTTTAGCTCGAATTCCCTGTCACTATTGCCGTCGGAACCAAAGATATTCCATGGTCGTGAGGCTGAGGTTGCTATCATAATTCAAGCCTTTGCCGAGGGGACACCAAGGATAGCAATCTTAGGCACCGGGGGAATCGGCAAAACAAGCCTTGCGCGAGCTATTCTCCATCACCCCGAAATCAGTGCTCGATATGGCCAGCGTCGTCTCTTTGTGGCTTGCGACACCACCTCAAATAGCACTCAGCTGGCTGCTCTCATTGGCTCCCATCTAGGACTTCAACCCAGCAAAGATCTCACTCGGCCAGTTGTCCGATATTTTTCGAACAACCCACCATCTTTGTTAATATTGGACAACCTCGAAAGCGTCTGGGAACCAATTGAATCGCGCAGTGGAGTTGAGAGGTTCTTGGCATTTCTTGTAGATGTGGACCAGCTGGCATTGATGGTTAGTCCCCATCCTGAGCACTGCTTCTGTTATTGACCTGCATGTAGATCACCATGCGCGGAGCTGAACGGCCAGCAAATGTCCAGTGGACACGGCCTTTTCTGCCTGCGCTAAAACCATTGGCCCAGGAGGCAGCACGGAAGACATGTTCAACCCCAGTCGAGGGACCACAGACTGGAACTATATCTTGTCATCCAACATTTTTATGGGTCCCAGTCCATTCCAAACACACATGACCTCGTGGAACAAGCTCTCAACCATTTCCCACACTTTGATGATCCCGGACTGAAATGTAAGTTTGATGTATTTCATTGCTCTAAGCAAGAGCTCAGTGAGACTCCCTAGGCAGATTCTACACCGCCACTGCAACATATTACCAGGTCTACAACAATTACACTGCTGCAATACAGGCGGCTGAAACTGGACTGACATTGGCGGTTGAAAGTAGGGACACAAATATCCAGTCAAATCTGTTGTCTACATTGGCCGAGATCAAGGTCAGGAGTGGGGATTATTTGACTGGTCAACGCTATGCATCCGAAGCACAGAGGGTCGCCAAGATTTCTGGAAATTCATTCCAGGAAGCTCAGGCACTACGTGTTCAATCCAGGTGCCGGGTATTCCTTGGTCGATATACCGACAGCATCACTGTGACCAACAGAGCCACATATCTCCTTGGGCTTTGTGGGCTAGCTGGAGGACGTTTAGAACAGAACCTCATGAACATTGTGGCAGAGGCTCACCGCTTCAAATCTGAATATGTTCAGGCTCACAATTGTCACATGCAGATTCTCCACAGTCTCTCCGGGCGGGATGATCACCTTACCAAAGCTTTTGCCTTCCTTAACATAGCTCAAACAGATCTCGAAATGGGGTTATCCGCCACTGATATACAGCGGAATGTCGACAAAGCCAACTCACTGTTCACTACTATCAAGTACCCAGCAGGAGGCCTATACTCCGATGTCATCCACGCAGGGCTCAATCTCAGGCAAGGGCACTCTTTAAAAGCAAGCCTTTCTTTCCAGGAATGCCTGAAATTGGCTTGGGGACGTGACAGTGAAGTTGCAACCTATTGTCTGGAGAAGCTTGGAGATGCTCGCAGCTGTGACTTTATGCATCAGACATCATTAAATTGGCCAGTACTCCTCTTCATCCATAGCGATAAACAAAAACAAAAACTGGGAATATATAAGGGCCTACAATTTCTGGGAGATGTCTTCATGCTGGAGGAGGATGACAGGTATACGGCAACAAATCTTTTCACCACTGCCTTGGAGGGCTTTACCTACATGGATGTGCACCGCAGCCGGGCAGAGTGTATGGTCCGACTGGGAGATATTTCCTAGCAGAATGGCGAGATGGAGCAGGCACTGGATCTGTGGATGGCGGCAAGGCCGGTGTTTGAACGGTCATCACAGACCAGAGAAATTGCGGGCGTCGACGAAAGGCTTGCTACTATCGGTGCAGACCTAGCAACTGTGAATTCCGAGGACCTTGTCAATCTTCCAGATCTCCCCGCCGTAGAGCTGTTGATCATCTCAGAAGACTGTGCGCCGTCCAATACCGAAGGGACGGATAATCTGTCCTTGACGGACGCCACACTGGAGGCTCTGATCAAACTCTGAATGAAGCACTTGATATGAATTCATATTATCCCTGGTCTCTTTTTATTATTATCTGTACTTCCCGACCTATTTATTAGTTTCCTGGCCATCCATTCGGAGCGGCAACATCTTCCTGGTAACGATTTAGGGACCAGGTCTACGTCCAAAAATTCCTCAAGTCAGATATCACGTTATCGAGAACATACGTGAATCAGAAAGTTCACGGAGTTCACCGTGAACTCGGTGAACTCCGTGAACTCATTAGATAAGCCACCCCTATCCAAATTGGGTAAGTGATGACACAAGATATTCATTTTACAGCTCATTACGCAGGCCTTTTCTTCGTGTGCGCGAAGGGGGCCGACCATTCGAGGCCCCTCCTAGTGATGACACAAGATATTCATTTTACAGCTCATTACGCAGGCCTTTTCTTCGTGTGCGCGAAGGGGGCCGACCATTCGAGGCCCCTCCTCTCCCTCGCTGCGCTCGGGGGGTCCCCCAAGCCGGGGCCTCTCAGGTCGGCACACTATAGCCTCGTTCGCGCTTTTTACACTATCCCGGCCCTCCTTCCCCCCCACCTAACCCTAACCGCTAACCCTAACCGGCGAGGCGGGACTCCACAGCTTATACCCGGAGTTAGGGCGCGCTGCGCTTGCTCTAACTCCTCGAAAGCGGGACGCAGGCGTCGCCAACGGCAAAGCTTTATCCCTGTTTGGCCGGTGAACAACGGTGAGCTCACTGCTTACCAAGCAGTTCACGGAGTTCACGGAGTTTACAGAGTTTACGGGGAATGGGTGAACAATCTGATTCAAGGATTTACTGACGTTATCTGTGATCTTGTGATCCGAGACCGCGGCGTAGGCCCTTCCCTTTTCCGGCGCTTCAAAAAGGGCTAATGTATTTTTCTCGATCGTGCGGTGAGTTCCGAGAACGCGGTCTAGGCCGTTTCCTTTTCCGGCGCCCCAGAAAGCGCTAATGTATTTTTCTCGATCGTGCGGTAAGTTCCGAGACCGGGGTCTAGACTGTTTCCTTTTCCGGCGCCTCAGAAAGCACTAATGTTTTTCTCGATCATGCCGTTAGTTCCGAGACCTCACTTTAGGCCTTTCGCTTAGGGTATGTAGCTAAGTCTCTAAGAGGTACCGGGGGTACCCAGAGGGCCTTATGAATGTTAGCTTCCGTCTCAGATATGGACATATAGTTATTTATTTGCATTGCTCGTACTCTTGGCGCCCGCGGCACAAATCCACTCCGAGTTAGCAAGAATCAATTCACAGTTAATTTTCATGCTCCCGTCTTCTTCTCGCTCCCATTGCCGTCGCCGAGCACGCTCCTTTGCTCATCTCACGCTTCAAAATCAAATCCTATCAGCAATAACTCCCAGCCGCGCATCAAATGTCCCTTGCTCGGTGCCCACTGCTGCCAGAGTGCGGTTCCGAATTCCTTGCCTTGACTCTGGCTCTGAGTCTGAATTTGCCGCTCCCAAGCTCGCAGACCCCGCCCCGTGCGCCTTTTTCGAGTACCCACCCTCCGTTGTTCGGATATCCGCACTCCCCCTGATTCCAAGTCCGAGTCTTCATCATTCCAAGTCGTTCTCATCCCAATTCCTCATTCAAGTCTGATCCACCTTCTCATTACTCGTTCTAGTTCTATTGCTTCTGTCTGTTGTGCCCCTGTGTTGCCCCTGTGTTGCATAAAGTCACATCTGGATTGAAGGATGAAGCGCATACGCCCCCGCTGCGCATGCTACACGCGGGTTGAATCCTGAGTATGCAGCCCGCTGCGATCGTCGCTCGCTGGAAATTTCCAGCTCTGACAAATCGGACTCTGGCGGCCGTAATATTTAAAGAGCCTCGCGACAGGCGGGTTGCACCGCTGAAGTTGGAACGCGGACCAAAAAAGGGAGACTAACTATCCACAGCGATTTAAGGCCGAGTCGAGCGGGGGCCCTGCTGATGCAATTATGGAGTTCAACGACGATGAGCAGGTGCGGCCCGCTCCGCCATCGAGCCTCGTAGAATGGGCAAGTCGTCGATTGTGTGAGATGGCTGGGGAACGGATAGAAGGCGGGGTTGAGCTTTCCCCGCGCTACCTGGCGATGAATGGCATGACTATCAGGGAAGTAATAGCGGCGGGAGACTAAACCGAACGGGGGAAAAAAAGGGGTGGCAGACTCATGGCTCGAGCCCGAGTCGAACGGGGTGTCCTGCTGAAGTAGAGAGTACTGCACGCTTTTACGTTGCACGCAGTCACGTTGCACAAGTGCGGACTACTCCGCCCCCAAGCCTTGTCAAACACCCCGGGGTGTACCGGGTTCTGTGGGATGGCGGGTGGACACACATGAGGCGCACACAATCTTTCCGACGACCTCAGCACTCAACAATCCGCGTTTAGAGACTTACATCCAATGGTACAGAGATGCACACGAGAAGCGGGCGCGGTGCACGGTGCACGGCTCTGACTATTGTGGCGATCGAAAGCTCTTGAGGAGACCCGGGTTCGACTCCCGCCGCCCCTATCAGTTCTGGACGCACTGTTTCCCGCTGGCCGGCGCGCATATGGGTCGCGCAGTTGACTGGATATCTACGGCATCCGGATAGTCCGGTTCAGGTCCTTTGTGTTTGGACGCGCCAGGGTACAATGTACATGTACATCGAGGAGCAGGGCAGCCTCGATGAAGGGGTATCCACCGGCGAGTGAAGTCAATTTGATCTCATGTCGTTTCGATATGAACCCGGGGTTGAGAATAGTTGAATGGCCCACCTCGACTAACTCATCCGGTTTTAGTTATTGACCGTGCACTGACTCGAACTGGGTATCCACATCGCGGTCACTTGAGCGGAACCCTTTTGAGAGCTCCGTTGAGAACTCTGTTGAGGGATTCGACAAGGATTAAAGACGCGGATGCACTCGAGGGCTGCTCCCATCGTGCCAGGAAATCACCCCCCATCAACCTCTGCACACTTAGATCACAGAAGCGAGTGTAGTGCACGGTGCATGAAATGAGTGTATTCCGACCTTCGGCAGCACACCCGGTTCGACTCCCGGCACCCGCTCTATGCTCTAGGGTGCAGGCTTTGTCTCTTTTTGAGGGGCCGATGAGCGGGGCGTTAGCGTTGGCGATTCATTATTCACCAACAGGCGGAGAAAGGGAGGGGGAGGGGGAAAGCAATAGATTCTGGGGTACACAAGAACACGAGGACGCTCCGAAAAGATAATTGAATTCCCCCCCTCGGGACACGAGGAGCAAGAGCAAGGGCCATGAGGGCGGAAGGAGAGCATAGCAGCAAGGGATTGCGTTAGAAGATATCAACGACGAATTCTTTGACGTGAGCGTACGGCGGTGGCTGGATGGGAACGAATTAAAGCGCGGAAAGACAGGAGCGAGAGTCAGCGCGCGATCGAAACATAACAGCGATGTTGCAGTATTGGACATGAGCACGGTGATGGTGGCTGGATATTAGACGGAGCAGCGCAGGCCCTAGGGCAGTGGCGGGAGGTGAAGATAGGGGTTGAAGATACGTCTGCGCAGGAGAGGGGAATATGCGGCGCATATATCTCATTGGCGTCCGAAGATAAACGGAGGGATAGCCTGCGGGAGCGCGAGAACGCGAGCAATGATGCGAGCGCGAAGCAGAGAGCACATCATTCACTCATTGCAAGTGGCGCAGCGGGCGCGGGGAATCCCCGAGGCGAGGACGACGCGACGCGACACGCATGAGGTGACCGTGAGGGCGAGGGCGCCGAGGATGGGGCAGGTCTTGAGGACGAGGAAGTGCGGGACTGAGGGGAGCGGGAGGCATGCTGCGGGGCGTGTGCAGGAATGGAGCGCCGGGGATCCGGCGGAAGTCGATTCGGACCTGGGAGCGGATCGAGAGTGAGCGCGCGGCAAGAGTGCGCGGAAATTTGCGGACGTGGAAGCGCAGGGAAGGTGTGCGTCAGAGATGGAGCGGACGGGCGGGTGCGAGCTGTCAGTGTCCCTGGCGCCAGCGCAGGAGTTGAGGCGGAGGGGCGGGCGGGAGTTCACTTCGGAGGGTTATGAATGCAAGCAATCGGTCATGTGCGTGTGCACCAGCGGCGTCAGCGTCAGCGGCAAGGAGGCGAGGAGCGTTGGCGGGAGCGATCGTAAGGAGCTTCACGGGACAGCGCCAAGGGGATGCATAGATCTAGATTTGATCTAGATGCGCGCGAGTGAGAGCATTGGATCCGCTGGGATCAATCCTCTCTATAGACGTCAATCAAAGATAAGCCGATAAGATATGATAAGATTGTCGGTGACGGGCGGGTAGACGCGCGTAGAATTGATGCGCCCGCTGTCATAAACACATCCAAACCTTTGATCCCAAGTCGACGCGTCCTTCCTTTCGACGCGTTGTCGCCCTCGCTTTGCTTCCTGGCGCTGTGTCCACCTATGAGCCTACAAGAGATCACCAACGCGCTTCAGAGTCCCCCGGTGCCTTCTTTACTTGACTTCAACGGCCTAAATATCTTCATTCGCTATGCCTCGCTCGCAAGAGCATTCATCGAGTTTAGGAAAAGGGACAAGAGTCAGTGCCCGGTGACACTATCCCTCAATATCCTTCGCATTTTGGCCAGCACTCTTGGGAGAAGGACACGCACCTCGTTGAAACTTGCTGGGCAGCTTTCCGCCAGCTTGTATGGAATCAACCTCCAATTTCCGCAAGTTTTGAGGAGATTTTGACATACAACGATGCCTCCCTGCACCGCGGGACCTGTTAGCTCCCTCTTTTCGATGTTTTTGGAGTTTCTGACGTGCCCATTAGCATACCGGCACCTATATCCTCCGGTGTGATCTTGCCAGCACAGGGATTGTCCAAATATGCATGCCGATGGGAACATCTTGACCCTCATTGACCCTCTGACCCACAACGCTACTTTATTTACGTTGAAACATTGTGCACTCCGTATTTATACAACATCTCTCTACTGTCGTGGTACATCTCCCATTTGCAAGTTAATACGGGTCTGATTTTTTCGCAGCTTGCAATCGACGTTATTACCACAATTACCACGTCCGGTCGAAGGCGGTGAATGGCCGAAGGCGGAGAATGCCACGCAATAGTGGGGCTTTGGGACTCGGATCGTCTATGCGAGAACGGGGGATGCCGCCGCAGGCCTAGCCGAGATCAATTCTACCCGAGTCTCTGGAGAGGGATTGATCCCAGCGGATTCGATCTCCTGGCGCGAGTTGATGAAGCAGAGAGCGAGTCACGCTCGTCACGCTCGCGTGCTGATGTGATCCGTGTCCGGCACCGCGGCCCGAGAGTTGAAGTCAATTCGATCTTTGTTCGAGCTCGTTAGCCCTTGCCTTGAGTGGGGGACTAGGTGCTTCGGGAGATAGGTGCGTGACAGAAACTTATGGGCAAGAAAGAGGTATGTGGGGGTTCAGCTATGAATTCCTACAAGTAACATAATCAAGCGAGATGGACCTCGGGCCGTCAAAAGCTGGTACATCAATAGAGGCGGCCCGGGGACGCAAGAAATGAGCGGGCGTAGTGCGTGTTGCCCGGCTGCGCCAGATAACATAGGTGGTACGGCTTTCGCTGCAGAGCCCGGTTCGACTCCCGGCGCGCGCGTGAGGAGAAGGACGACGACAATTCTTTTTGGCCCCAGCGGGATGGACGGTGCACGTCACAGATGATGATATATTCTTCTACCTCTTTTTCCGCTCACACCACTTTCACATTCTCAAAACAGACCGCATTGACAGTACAGATCCCATACAAAACAGCGGGTGTGGTCACTGGTGTGCGGTGGACTGCCGGCACCCGCAGACTGTGATGTTCGTCGTTTTTCGATTGGACGCCCCGGTTGTCTCTAGACCAGAACAGCCTCGATGAAGCGGATCCCCCGACTGCTCAAATCAATCCGAGCTCAGTATCCGAGGTAAGTAGATATGGACTCGCGGTTGAGAACAAGTTGGATCTCACACCTGGACCTAAATGTACAGCCCTGGGTTGTTCGGTCAACCGTTCCAGTAGGGATTCCCAATGCCCCCACGTTGTCTAATTCTGTTTAGATCATGGTTCATTGGCTTAATCCTGTGCATGTCGCGGAGCTCGGGCCAAAAGTGTAAGCACATAGATGGTTTGTTGTTGGCCTGGCACTCATAAATCACGTCGTGCCGGAGTCAGGCTAGCACAAGGAGTGCCACGCGAAGAACCAAGAATGAGACACGACAAATGACCCTGATCAGGCCAATTCTTGGTAGAGTGCATGCAAGGAGGTCGCCGAATGACATAGATTGATACAATAGGGATGAATACAGCAGCGGAAGTATTCACACCGAAAACATCCGCAATACCTCCGAAAAAATCGTGGGCCCTCTGCCGGTCTATCCCAGGTCCACGATCTCGGGCACGGCTTCGCGCATGTGGACATACCCCTTGTCCGCGTCCTGTCAAGAAACGAAAGTAAACTTAGTGAAAGAAAGAGACACAAGAAAAGAGGTTGAGACGCGACAGCATCAGCGACATAGGAGCACCACGAAGACTGTGAAGCGCACGTCAAATGACTAGGAAGGAGGAAAGGATAAGGAGAAAGGGACACGCGCCGTCGGCGGGGGGGTAGAAGGCCTCCCTCACCGTGCAGGTGAGCGCGGTTTCGATGTCCGGTGGCTCGGTGAGGCGGAATATGCCGAAGCTAGCAGCGGAAGCGTGAGCATTAGCGTGAAGAGCGTGGCGAAGCAGAGCGATGGCGCAGAAAGGGGAAAGGGATTGATATTTAAATGAAACGAAACTGACATGGGCTCCGACTTCGCTGTGCACACGACCACGAAGAATTCTGAGAGCATCCGCTGGAAGCTGGCGTGGGTCAACAGTCGACATGAAAATATGTTTGTGAACGGCGTTTCCGTACTGTATCTGCGAAATCTTAACTCAAACAAGAGCGCGGTGGGCGCTCCGCGCCCCACCACTTCGGCTGAACAATAAATTTGGGATCTTGAATCTTTGAAGAATCTGCGGAAGGTTAAGTACTCAGAAGAAGTTACTGATAAATTCCCTGCATAACGAAGTTGCTCACAGAAGAAATAAGGTTCCAGAGTTGACTTTAGGGCCGGTCTCGGTGGAATCTCGGGGTCAAGTGATCGTCGGAGTTTAAAAGGCTTCGGCCAGACCGAGTGCTTAATTTTATAAAGAGGTGATAATACAAAACAATAAATGGTCCGACGAGAAAATGAATACAAAAAACGTGCATAGCGGACAGATAGCTTTTGGCTCGGCATCGGTGAGGGTCCAGAGATGACACAAGGAGCAAGAATTGAGCGGGAGAAGGAGGGTGGACAACCCATAAGCGAGGTTGAGGAATATCCAGAACATGATTGCCCAACTGAGTTTCTTCGGACAAATTCCGCAAGTAAATAAGGATCGTCCTATACGACCTATTCTGACCAAGCAAATTCTGAGTTATTCGAAGGCTCCAATACATTCGAGCTTACTGCTAAAACACTTGTGGACGTAGACAATGTACAGTCATTCTACAAGCAACACAAACTGGAAGCACTGCGAAAGTTGAAAAATCAAGAATCGGAATTCATCAAATTTTGTACCCTAGCAGGGTTCTGGTTTAAACCGCATCGTGTCCAACGATGCCCCTGGGTTCGAACCATGAGTGTTTCTCCTACAGAACTTGCCTCTGGCTGTGGTTTGTGGTTTGAACCGTGGTTTAAACCGATGTGGTTCGAACCGCGGTTTAAACCGTGATGGTTCGAACCGTGGTTTAAACTGTGATGGTTTGAACCATGGTTTGAACCGTGGTTTAAGCTGTGATGGTTTGAACTCAGAGTCAAGATGTTCAAACTGCAGATTCTTTTTTTTTTGACACAAAAGGGGCTGCTCAGCTGCTTCAGCATCAACTTCTCTTGAGAGCAAACAGGCTTAATTTCCATTTCCCTAGCTTTGAACTTGCCTGAGTTTCCTGAACTTTTCCCATAATCCGAGGTTAAGTATCTGACATAAGATGTGATGGAACGGTGAAATGAAGTGAAATCAAAAAAAAACAGGAAGATGATGGCATTTGGCGGAAATTCAAAACTGACAACAGAGGTTGAAAAGACTTCAGACAGATGGACAGACAAAAGCAATTTTATAAATAGACTGATGAGAGCAAATGTTTATACAATAGACACCTTGCGCAACAGCCATTGGAGCCATCACGTGGCTTTTTTGACGTGCGCACCTAATGGCTTGCGAATGGCTCCACACTGACGCAAATATCTGTTTTTCGACCCACTACAACTTCGTATACCTACTAATACTGCATGAATACACGCTCTAAGACCCGTGGTCACCAGACTGGCAACGACGGAGCCAAAGAACAGCCCCAGCGCAAATCCCCGAGCCCCGATTGGGATGATTTCGACCCCAACGGCGATTCACAAGAACGGGGACCAGATCCGGATTTCCAGCCCTCCGTTTCACCCTCCCCTCCGCCCTCTGCGACTACGCCGGATCCATCCAACGGCCATGAGTCGGAAGACCCTCTTCCAAGCACGGGGGTAAACACCACGCAGTCGCACAACGCGCGCAGTGCGCGTTGGATGCCATGGCAGGATCGCCTGCTGATCCAGGAGGTCGAGAAACACCGACCTTTCACTGCTGCACGCGGTGATGCCACGAGGGATGCGTGGGCAGCTCTCGCGGTGGAGCTCCTGAAAGACAGCACGATGAATGGGACGGCAGTGGATCGGACGGGTCCCGCCTGTCTCGCTCGTTTCCAGAAGCTCTTGAAGGCTCATAACGTGAGTTTAAATCATACCGCTCTTTGTCTACTGCTTGAAACTTCAAACATAGGCCGACCAGACTAAATCCCTGCAGAAGACCAGCACAGATGAAGAAGTTAATCAACACATCGAAGTGCGTCATGAACTTTCCAGTATCACTGCAGACTGACGACTCCTCCATTTAGCTGATGACACAAGTCGTTGAGCTCTTCGACGCTCAGAAGTTTGCCCGCCATGAGCGGTCATCCGCAGCCCAGAAGAAGGCAGATGTGGAGACTACGGCCGCACTGCAGTTGCGCGATGGGGCGATGAGAGGCCTCGTTCATCGAGAGAACCTGACGGATGTTGCGTTACTCGACGGTGCGTCTGTGCGGGAGAAGCAAGGGCAACGAAAGTGCGTATCATCACCTGCATACCTAATCAATCAGTAACACACACTACCTCAGGCACCGCCGTGCTGCTGATACCTCCGATTCTGAGAAAGAGAATGATGACAGCGGCGCTGCTCGACCCAAGCGCCGACGCAATCAGCTGACCGAAATTGTCAAAGGGCGCAATGCAGCAGATGCTAAACGTCTCGAGCAGGCACGTAAGCGTGATGAGGAGCGGCACGCCGAGACGCTTGCGCTTCAAGAGCGTTCTCTTCAACTTCAGCAAGATATGGCTGCCGGCATCGGGCAGCTCTCGCAAGGACTCGCCGCTCTCGCGACTGCCCAAGCGAAGCTCACCGAATTTGAATTCAAGCGCTCGGAGGCCGAGGATCGTAGGCGCTATGACGATGCGGAGCGGCGCCGCACAGATGCAGAACGCCGTGCCATCGAGGCCGAGAGACACGCCGGTCTACTCAATGCGATATCGCACACGAACCAAGCTTAGGGTAAGTATTTTTTGCGTCTATTCTACTTATTTTCTAACGTATACATATCTATTGAGATTCTGGTCCCTCGCTGTCGCTGTCGTCTGGTACGTCCATCTGTCCCCATGGGGCATCGAGACACCATTGGTCTAACTCCGTGTCGTCGACAGGTCCGCCAGTAAAGTATTCTGCGAGGGTGGGAGGCTCGCAATGGAAGTACTGTGGAATTTGTGGTTTATGTAGGATTGTGTGCGCGTTTCCGAGTAGAATTGCAATCAAGTAGTACAAGCCACATGGTGATAGCAAGACCCTGTGATTGTGTGAGAAGTCCAGGAAGGGAAACTGCTGTGAGACTTCCTTGAAGGCCCATTCGACTGGCTCTCGGCAGCGGCTCATGGCAGAATTGAATAGTGACTGCTCTGCGGTGACGGCTGCTCCTTTGTATGGTGCGAGTACATGCCCCGAAACGTTGTATGCGGGGTCCCCGTAGATGAAAAGCGGTCGGTCATCTGGAGTCCAGAAATGCTTCTCCAGAATCTGTGTGACACCGCTTTGCTGGAAGACGGTTTCATCGTGTCGTCTCCCCTCCACGGGCCCATACACATGAATGACAATTCCATCGGGGGTCAGGATAGCGTGATACTTGAGGCAGTGCATCCGCTTCCACCCGTTGTAAAGTATGCGCTGATTACGCACGGGTCGCAAATTTTCTTGGAGAGTGCCATCTATCAATGCAGCTACAACATTGAGGGGTGCTCCAAATCTATGGATGACGGCACCGAACTCGGCCAGTTTTGCGCGAGTGAGCCGAGTGGGATCGAAACGGAGGAGATGCTTCCATCTGTCCCAAATGATCGACGCGGTGAGCCGCGTGATTCGCGAAAAACACGACCGCTCCCAGCCAAATTGCATCTCGATGTCCGAGAGCCTGGATGCATGGGTCAAGCGACATAAGAGCATGCACAGGGCTGTTATGCGGTCTTCCTTGTTTCGGGATTCGGGGCACTGGATAACTCCCGGCAGATCGAGGGTGTCAGCCAACTGATAGACCTCTTCTCGAGTGAAGCTAGGGGAAATGAATGGTCAGTAAGACACAAAATTATCCCACCGACACGATGAACTGACCGGAACTGCTCCAGCCACACCGCATCCCCGAGATCGTTCACATCGATTCGGCCGCCGGGTCGGAATCGGCCTTGATCCTCAATCCATTGCTGGTCTAGGGCATCCAAGAGGTCTGAGAGGAGCTCATTGAATGAGAGAGAAACTTCTAGCATCTGTACCTCCATGATAGTGGCGGCGCAAGTCGCGCGAAATCGATATCATTATCGAGCCATCAGCCATCAGCCATTAGGTGCGCACGTCAAAAAAGCCACGTGATGGCTCCAATGGCTGTTGCGCAAGGTGTCTAATAACGACGAAGATTGTTGCCCATACCAAAAAAGTTTTTTTTTTTGATGGCTCATAAAAAAACACACTGTGGACCAACCACTAGCGGGTTCTGACCTAGAATATTGGCCAAATGTTGTATATGATTCATAATATATACTTGCTACTTTGGTGCACCAAATCCCGGAAATTGCTCCCCCGCTGGGATTTGGTGGTAGCCTGATGATCCATATAACAGTGCATCCTGTGAGACCTGGGTGAGGCTACAAAGTAGGAATTCGTAGATGAGTATGAGCTGGCAATTCCACGGCGAATTCAAAGTGGTAAAGACCCCGGCACGCGGTCTAAGGCTTACGAGGATCAACTAGGAGCCGAATATTCGTACACCACGTCGTTGACCTCTGACTCCACGAATATTAGTCGGAGCCTAGCGATAGACTGAGTTACGGGGATTCACCGGTTGATCCTTGAAATGAAGGCTTGATAGAGTAGTAAGAAGTTTATAAATGAATATATGGACTAGAGCCTCTTGCCCTTGCTCGGAGAGTCTCGACGAGTCAATGTGAGGGCGACGAGGCAGTAGTTTTGGGTAAAAGTGTAGATAGATTATTATCACCTGCTGGCAGATGACTAAGCTAAATCACATGATGTAACCCGTATTGTACGAGAAATCGAACGCGAGAAGGCTGCAGCAGATACGATGAAGTACCTCAATTATGTCTCCAATCGTGTTCCAGGCTCAGTTGGAGACGTCACCAATATGAAACAAGAGGGTCATAGCAAAATTGCGTGCGATGGTTTGCCCCATTTCTTTGCCAATGTCAATCCTGCAGATTCCCATAATCCCATTGCCCAAGTTCTAGCCGGAAGGAAAATTGATCTGGCCAAGATATTCGATTCCTTGGATGATGTTGCAAAGAAACCATGGACTCGGGCAAAAACTTTGGCCGAAAATCCTGTTGCTGGAGCTCAGTTTTTCCACTTGATGGTTTCTAAAATTTCCGAGATAATCCTGGGCACAAAGAGAGCCTCGAAGATCGGGATCCTTGGTAAAGTTAAAGGATGATATGCTGCAGTTGAAGCTTGAGTCAGAGGATCTCTTCATACTTATCTTCTCATCTGGATCGAGGGAGGACCTTGCTCACCCCTGGATATGAAGGAATGAATGAGTTCTGACCCCGAATTTAAGCAGAAATTGACTGCGTGGTATGATGACTTAATTTGTCAGAGCTTCCCCAAAGACACAGTTCCTTATGTTCCCATCGAAGGTAATCCCAAGTAACTACCAGTTTCGAGCTGCCCATTGAATTCTGATTCTCCAGACTACGAACTCAAAAGGGCTCAGCAGCACCGCAATCTGTATGAGACCGCCGGCTTGGTTCATGGACATAATGCAACTTGCTTCAAACACATCCCTCGTCAAATTCACCCACTTTTAGACCCAGATAATGATTTTCAGTTCCAACTTCCTAGACCTCTCGTTCCTGAGATGAATTTCGATGTGCGAACATCTACTATGTTTACTATTATTTGTTGTAACGACGCGAGGCAACCTATCACGTGATCGGCCGGTAGTCAGGAACCATTAACCGCACTCCGGTCGACATCGGGTTTAGCTGGGTCCGGGCCTATTTTGAGTGACGGGTCGGTCTGCGCTAAGGGGTTTGGTTCGCAATAAGAGTAACGAGGGAACCAAGCTTCGAACCAGGAGGTTTGGGGTACCAATGGAAAGCTATGGTTATTCCAGAGCTAATCTGGTATGAAATAGGACGAAGGGAAGAAGGATACCAGAGATTTGTGGTCATTCGCTCAACAGGAGCTCCACCATATACCTGATCGAAACCCAGGGAATATAGGCCCGCAACCAGGCCAATACGTCAACAAGCAACATAGAGGAGTTCATGGGAAGCCAATCACATTAAATAGCTCAAGCAATTAAGGTACCAGATTTCATATTGTATTAAGTAACATATACCCGTGATAGTGTCATCACGTAGTGTAAGCACAATTAGAGTAGTATAAAGCTAGCATAGAAACAGCGAGGATGGCACTGAATCACCACCCAGTTAGAGTTTATCTCAAAAAAACAGGCGGTCACATTTAGGGCTTTGTTCCGAACTCAATATTGTCCAACGAATATAGGCTTTTTGGTTATCTGCAATAGTGTTCAGCTTTGAGTTTTATAGGCAGTGATCCTTGTCTTGAGTACCTTGTCCCTTAGGCAGTGACCCCTGTCTTGAGTCCCTTATTATGTGGATACAGAAGAGTTGGCTCGGTTACAGAATAGTGTTTTTTGTGTTGTGTCACCCTCTTTATAAAATTATGTCTGTCCGTCCGTCCGAAGCTTTACAAACTCCGCCATCAATCTGTTATCTCGGCAAGTCTTTACCTCGATGTTTATTCGTCTTCTCGACCGGCAATTCGGGCTACTTCGATTGTATGTTTCCGGACCACCACCAACCCAGTGTGTCTTGCTCTCCCGTGCACCTGCACTGCACGCGCAAACTGAAGCGCCCATGTAGCGCTCAATCGGCACATTCGGCCTTTCTCGGCATTATCGTAATTACGCCGTTTCATATGTCCTGATCATTGTCAACTCAGTCTTCTAGGCTGCCACATGCCTGGCCTATGCCAATGCCTCAAATAAACTCATTCCCTGCAATCTACTTCCATTCTGATTCACGCTGAGAAGACAGAGATCTGCCAAATGAGGGGGAAAAGTGGGAATAGCAGCATGAGAAGACAGCCTAACGTAGCACTCCCGCGCGCCTGCACTGATTGGACAAACTGAAGCGCTATCTAGTGCTCAATCGGCACATTCAGCCTTTCTCACAGTACACCGCATAAAGCGGGTAAGGCCGACAAGCGGCAGGGCCCGCTACCGTGGTTGACTACTTGCAGGTTTATTCCCAGCTGATTCTCTTGTAGTTACAATCTTTTGGGGCGGTCCGGGCGGAACCAGGTCCTGAATCATGAATGAAAGAGATGTGGAGCAGCCCGTGCCGCTCGTCGCCGACCTGCGGTCGCTCCTCGCGGCACGGGCAACGCTCCAACAATTTCGACGAGTCTCAGAATATTCAAGGGTGACACTCTATAGTGTGTCACACTGTGTGGGATCTGAACGACTGTCTTCAGAGTCACAAACAAGCCTATTAAGATAGTATGTACAGATAGTCCCACATAAAAGTGGCTTCCTGCGGGGAGGTGCATGGAATCAATGTCGACTCGCCAATGAAGTCGCGAATGAAGGCATGGTAAACTCGCGGCACGCGCCCCAGAAATTCCGCGAGCCTCTGGAACATGATGTATATCCCAAGGAGAACATATATGTATACAGGCTGAATAAAACTGGTTCCCTGCGTCGATAGACGCCCACCGGTGTAAGTAAGCATGATTATCAGTTTCCTGGTGCCATCATTCGGCTGTAGACGTGCCGGAGGATTTTGGCAGAGGGAATCAGTGCTTAGTCTGGAGTTCACCACGCGCCCGGTGTTAGGAGCTCGACCTTATTACATAATCGTCGGAGTTTGAATCCCATCAAAGGCTTTCTCGCTTCAGCCTGACTACTACGGACAAAGCTTAAGAGGCCAAATGACCTGGATTGGGTTTTCGATGAGATCTGTCTCTTCAAAATGCGTGTACTATAAATGTCCCTGGGAATCATGATTCTGTCCTACGGAAATATATTCTGTCAGCTCAGTAAGGGTATTGGGTCCAGGCAGCCAACACATCATGTTCACCCCCCCAGCTGTTTATGTTCGGCTGTGTTGAACTTCCTGTACCTAGCCGCAAGCTGTTGTAGTACCCCTCCAAAACCCTTTCTGACCCCATGGAATATCAATTCTGTCTACGGGACATCAAAATCCCGTCCAGAGATCAATGATTTCTGGTCTGCATCAATTTGACTTCCTGTCGAGTGTTTATGGATCTCAACAACCGCTTCACCGATTCCTTTGATCCCGGTGATGCTTATAATGCTTCAATGGTGTACTTTCGGGAAAAAAATAACCTGCAAGCTATCATCCCCTCGGTTGCCTCACCCGACCCCGATATGAAGAACCTCAATCCACGATGACTATTTTGAGACTCTGCTATGTTCGATTCTCGCGGCTGCAAATACTTTATTAGCTTTACTTAAGTTCTAAGAGAATTTATTGCCAGCGAAACTTAAGTTGTGGCACCCCCAACTTAAGGTCTGCTGCCACGCTGTATGGCCCCCCCAGTAATTTATAGCTTAAGTTCTACAACTACTTAATTTCTGTTAATATGCTTGCCCCAACGCACCACACATGTGTATAGGGTGACCAAAATAGGATTTACTGCAGGACGTGAAAATAGGGCGCCCTAAAATCTTACCTAAAGGTAGCGGGAATTATTGTAATTATGCCGTTTTACGTTTCGTGATCATTGTCAAGCCAGTCTTCTAGACTGCCACGCCTGGCTTGCGCCAATCCCTCAAATAAACTCATTCCCCGAGATCTGCTTCCATTCTGATTCACTCTGAGAAGGCAAAACTCTACCGAATGAGGAGGGAAAGTGAAAATAATAGCCTGAGAAGACGGCCTAACATTCACAAAAAAGGAAAGATCGCAGTCCAAGTGTGTGGTCTAAGAAAACAGAGGACCAAATTTGCCGAAGGGGTGCTGTCAGAGCGGGACCCTGTCCTTGAGAGAATGGAGACACTCCTTCCTACTTCATCTCCTCCTAATTTCCGAGTCATAATCTGGACAATAGCTCTGTTCCACCCCAGGAGCATTTTCTTCACAGCCCACTATCTTCAGATCCCACACGCTTCCATCTAGACTTACCATGTCACATTCATCTTCAAACTATCCCGACGCAGCGTCCGATGTTGAATTTCATCGTCGTCTCCGACGTGAAGCTCAACGGCGACGACGCGCTATCGAGGATGGTAATGACCGTGAAATGCGGCGGAAACAGAACACAAATGCTCGGAGAATTTCGCGAGCCCTGCCGCCTGATTTTCGCAGAACAGAAATTCCTTCCAATAACACACCTGCACATGCGCAAAGCAGATCGGTCCTCGATAGCAACCAGCAAGCAGAAATTCGGCGGCAAAATACCGAATGCCGCACTCTACACCGCAACATCGATCGAACTGCAACCAGCTCTGCAGACAGCCGGTGGTAGGACCGTGTGGCCATTCTCAATGCATCCCAGATGACAAAACCACTTCGCCTTCAGTGGAACCGAAATTGAAAAATTTGTGGTATCAAGGTGTGCTTTTCGTCGTTAAAAAACTCCTATTTCTACTGAGTGAATGTCTAGGCGCTGACACGGGAACGAATCCATGACCAATGCTTTGTCTGTGGTCCCAAAGGTGCTCATTATCAGCCCCCGCTTCCTCCATATCCTGAGGAGTGGGACTACTTCATAAATGACCGCAAAACTGCTGGTATCTCTCGGAAGTTGAACAACCTCTTTTCTCTCTCACAGCACTCGGGGTATATGATGGCGATTTCATGAAATTTCCAGATGGAATTGCAGCTGTAACATTGGCAGGTGGGCATACCTATTCACAGGAGGTCAACATGGGATCCGGGGGTTCATTCACGACACATGGGCTATGTTTGCCAAAGGAGACGAGTTGAACATTCCGTATTCATGGATCAACAGTGCACTGGCTGGGTTAGAGCGAGTCAACCCATTTGTTGAGAAGCTAGAGAACCTCAATGTTTACGACGATGAAGACATTGCTTTACATGTTGAACACACAGATTGTACGAGCAATGAAATTGCTGCAATTATTTCTCTTGCCCCAGCTTCTCAGCCGACCCGCAGAAAAATAGTGATCCAACGGAAAGGAATTGACAAACCAATCTTCTTGGATATTCTCTCGCCCTTTGTAGAACTTTTGTACTATTTGTTGCTCCTTCCGCATGGGACCATGGGCTGGTCCACCTCACGCCAAACCCGGGATGGGAGGAAATTTAGCCAGGCACGATGGTATAGGACAAGGTTTTACATGAATGCCGAGCTGATGTCCAAGTTTTCTAGATTAACTGGCACGTTGCATTGACCTTCTTTCGATCTTTTTCTGACCAATTAATATAGGGGAGTATTTACTTGACGCCTGGAGCGTCATTGAAGAAGCCCGGCTGACGTATATCCGAATGAATCAACACTCTGAGCCAGATGCAGAAGAATTCATCGCAACAAGCGACGAGGAGCCAGTTGACGATGTTCGGTTGCCATCCACCTTTGTTCATTCGCCTGCTTGGTCTGCTGCCAACATATCTGACTGTCTCGCTCTGCGGAAAGCTCTTGGGCCAGTGGCACTGTTCATTACCTTCACCACTAGCCCAAGCTGGCCAGAAATTACATCCCAATTACTCCCCGGCCAGTCCGCAAATGACCGGCCCGATCTCATTGTGAGAGTATTTCAGCAATATCTTTCCGCATTCATGAAAGATATTTGCACTCTGTTTGGACCGGTCCTATATCATATACGAGTTACAGAGTTCCAGAAACGTAGCCTTCCCCACGAACATATTGCTGTTGCTCTAAAAAATGTCCCCAAAACTCCAGCAGAGATAGACGAATTCCTCAGCGCTGAACTTCCCCGTAAATTGGGCCCTCTACGTGATGCTGTGAAACGACACATGACCCACACTCATGATCCATCGAAGTCTTATCATCGATGTGGATGGCCCAAAAAGTGTCAGTACGGTTATCCTAAGCCCATCATTCCTGATTCTTCGTTCAATGAACGTGGTATGGCACAATTCACGTTGTATTTCTTGGGTCGACCATTTCTAGGATATTTTGAACATCGTCGTCGGAACACAGAAGATGCCTTCATTGTATCTCATATTCCATGGCTCATTCTGAAATATGACTGCCATATCAATATGGAATTCTCTACAACGGTCGCATTATTCCAATATCTGTTCAAGTATTTTTTGGCCAGCCGCCGGACAAGGCAAATTGGAAGGTCCAGAAACAGCCATCATCGACGAACGAGATTGAGCCAAGGACTCTTGGCCACAGACCAGTGGATGAAATACGCGACTACGAAAGGGGGCGGTACCTGTCTTCAATCGAAGCGGCAACCCGCCTGGCTTCGTTCCATATTTCCGAGAAGCAGCCAGCTGTAAAATGTCTACCAATTCATTTGCCAGGACGGCAATACGGTCAAATGGCCCGGAAAAATGGTTCAGAGTCTGATGCAACTCTGTTGGTCCGATACCTATCGCGCCCACGCCATCCTCTACTCGATGATCTGACCTATGTAAAATTTGGATCGCAGTGCAGACTCGAAAAGCACGACCCCAATGAGGAGATACATCCATTGCAAGTTCTTGAAAATGAATATCCAAATCGGCCTAGAATGAGGATTCGATTCTATAAACCTGGCCATGTTGGAGTCTGCCGCATTTAAATGGTGTATCCTCGCCATGGCGATGTATTTTATCTGCGTGCGCTCCTGCTGCATCGAAGTGGCCACGATTGGGTGGATATTCGAACAATTGATGGTGTTATCTATGGAACATATCAGGAGGCGGCACGAGCTATGGGATTATTCGATAACCGTGACGAAGGGATAATAGCATTCGAAGAATTACTCAATTTTGGGGCCCCGCCTTCTCAGCTTCGGTGGATATTCGCGGATCTGGCAACTGAGGGAAATCCAGCATTGACCATGTGGGAGGCCTACAAGGAATCCCTTGGCGCTAACATTCGAGATCGCATGTTAGGAACCACGGCTTCACCACAGCCAGATTTAATCATCAATGAACTTTTCCTGGCACTGCAAAACTTACTACATGGTCTGGGGAAATCCCTGGCAGAGATCGGACTTCCAGAACCCACAGAAAGGCAACAAGAGGTTGAAACCGAGCGCCTTCGATGGTCTGGCGATCAAACCAATCTCTGTACTTTCAAGGACGAACTTACAGTTGAACAGGTCTGTTTACTACTTTTATTTCGTATCTTCGTCTTATCCTTTGGTAGCGAGCTATCTATGACCGTATTATGTTCATTTCAAGCCTGGAAAATCCACCTCCATTACATGTGGATGATCGCGCTGGACGGGGAAAGACATTCGCCCTTTATCCGGTCATCGGAGCACTACGTAAATTGGATCAAATTATTTTGCTTTCTGCGTCTTCTGCATTTTCAGCGAAAAACTATCCCGGAGGACGAACAACACATTATCTCTATGGCATTCCGGTCGATGAATATAATCCACATCTCAGATCTTCGGTTGGGCCTACAAGTGATCGTGCCAAACTTCTCCTAACAGCCAAATGCCATGTCACTGATGAAATTGGCGGCCTCCACTTTAAAGCCTTTGATTGCGCCGACCGACTTAGGCGCTCATTGACAGGATGCTCGGACAAGGTATGGGGAGGCCGGATGTTGATCACAGTTGGAGATTTTCGTCAGGTATGTGTTCTATACTCAAGAAAACTTCCTATTCCCATTGGTCCAAGGTTGCACCTGTTGTCAGATTTGGAGGACGAACTGCAATATGCAACCCCTCACTGCGTACACTATCGGTCTTTCGCCACTTCGAAATTTTGAAGCTCGAAATTTCCATGCGGCAACGCCACGACTTGGCCTTCTCTTCCTTCCTTGATAGAATTGGCGATGGCTATGTTCATGATTCAGTGGACCTGGCGCGTTTGCGCCACACGCAGTCACCCTAAGAACTAATCAACTTCATATTCCCTCCAATTGTTCTCTCCGACCCGGCCATCTGTGTTTCCCGAGCCATTCTGTGCCCATTCAACTTATTTGTTGATGAATTCAACACCACAATCCTCCGCGATGTACCTGGGAATGCACACTGCTATATCAGCAGTGACTCGGTGGAAGACGATGGCAACAACTCAAACGAAGCAGTCTTTGCTGATCCTGAATTCCTCAACTCACTCAAAGAACCCGGAATACCGCCACATGAATTATTCCTCAAGGTCGGCGCTATCTGCCGACTTACTCGGAATTAAGACCCTTGCCGAGGTCTTACAAAAAATACCCGGGTAATTGTGCGCAATCTTTTGCGATACACTGTTGAGGTAGAGACAATTTCTTGCATGGTTTCTGGTCAAACTGTTGACTCGGTATGTGAGCTGATTTTGATTCAAGATTCACCAATTTGTTTCTAGATCCGACTTCATATCCCACGCATCGACTGCCATTTTCAACCTCAGGGATTTAATTTCACTGTTCACAGAAAGCAGATACTAGTTGCTCTCTGTTATGCCACTACATTCAATGGTTGTCAAGGCTTGACCGTTCGAAAGTCGGGTATTGATTTGCGACGGCCCGTATTCTCCCAGAGCCAGTTGTATTCCGCCATGACCCGGGTCCCCGACTCAGAAAATGTCCTGATTTTGAAGTATGAAGACGATCTATCCACATGCACGACTAACATTGTTTGAGATGAGTTACTGTTGAAATATTCCTGTATCTTTGTTCAATTTACTTCAATCTTCACTTCATGTCCACAAAGGGGATGGCGACCCGCGAAGCGGGCCGTCAGCCGCTTGTATCAAATACAAATACTTACCTCAAATCGTACGGGCATAGCAACGGCGGCCGAAGTCACCCTCAAGATGAATTGAAGTGTACACCGAACTAATTGACATGCTTGGGTCGAGGCAAATTCTCGTGCGACATGGAAAAACCTAGATAAAATTAGAGTCTACATATAATGTGTACAGACCCACGATTAATGAAAGTTCAAGTCCACTGGAAAGGAATTGGCATTGCAAGGCGCCGCATACAAAACGACCTTAGTTGAAATAGACTGCTGGATTCGGGATCCAGAAGTGCGGGGTAGACATTACCTATATTAAGAATTGAAGCATGATATCATTCCGGTACAAGACAGGGTATTTATTTCGCGCATCCCTCCAGGTGTGAGGAGTGCAGTGAACGACCGGTGAAGCAAGCACATGCATGTCGTTCCAAGTGTGCGAAGGACTGGGCAAGGAATGGGTGGGCAGTACCAGGGGTGCTCGGAGGGTGTTATGAATTCAAATTACTAGCAATATTACAGCGACACAATCCCACACACGAGTCCCAAAGGGAACCCTAAATCTGCCGTCCAATACCCACGGCTCGCATTTCCTCTGCTTCCTCTTCCGCAGAAAGGTGACGGTTGCGGAGGTCCTCTGTTGTTAATATTACTTCCGCAGAACCACTAGCTGTGGTGCGATATTCGTCAACCTTCAGCGTCGCCTGCGACTGTGTCGTCAACCCTGATTCCGCCGTCGCCGACTTATTCCAGGAAACCGTGCATTCCGGGGAATCTGCGCTGGGGCGCAGGGCGCGAAGGAATGACTGCGATGAAACATATTTCAGCTGATTGCGGTCTTTAGTTGAAAGTTGAAAAAGAAAAAAAAACTCACAGGATCTGCGGCGGCGAGCAGAGTGTACAGAAGTGGGCGGGAGGAGTAAACGAAGACATCTAGGCAGACTTAGTGTACAGTAGTAGACGTTTACTGCTGAATGCACACACTGAATATTCGTAGGTTCAAACTCTATGTGAAGCAGGTCAGATGTGTGAATAGATTGCAGGATGTGTGGGGTTGACCCACGGAATGCGTACGCACTGTGTTCGTATCGACGACACTGTGAACGTCAAGGTAACACTCCGTGACGCTGAGGAAGCAGGCAAGGAGCGGGTACAAGCCTAGGGCCAAACAAGATTCAGCGTCAAGACAATGGTTGACGATCGCTCCAGCAGTACCGATGCGTAGTATCGTCCCGCGGTATCGCACAATGGGAGCCTCGGGTTGACGAATACTCGAGTCTGGCATGTTCCCGCTCCGGGACATGCTGTCTGCCCGTAGGCGCTGAATCTTCATCTGGTGAAAAGACGGTTGTGAGCAAAATGATAGCGGAGAAATTGGAGCCAAACTCGCCTGATGCAGTACCATGAAGATCAAGATCTTCAGAAATGAGATAACTTCCACAGCAGACATCAAGAGCATCCAAATGGATTGTGTCGCCACGAGCCATTGGAGGCGCACGGATGACCTAGGCTCTTTTAGCCAACAGACTCCGCTTCTGGCGTACCAACTGCAGCACAGGTTTGAGCGCAGTTGAGGAAATAGATGGGATGCTGCTCACCCGAGTTGGCCAGCAGCCCATGGAGTCACGTTGCAGACACCGCAGAACAGTAATGAACCGATGATGTAGTATTTCTCCATCCTGTTGCCGTTAACTCCGTAGACAAGGACCAACCTAAGGTTGACCGGAACTAAATATCAGTGCCACACAAGAAGAATAATGCGCGTACTGGAGATTGAGTGCCATGCAGCAAAACATACATGCAGAGAACATGGGAGCCGTCTAAAGAGGAGTTTAGACTTCAATAATTGTAGGTTGGTGGTCCACATACCATGCCCATAAATGCAAAGAAACTACACCCAGGACTGTGTTCTGTCATGGGCGTCAAAGCTATGATGGCCACGACGACGCTGAAAATAAATGTGAGCGGAAAGAATTACGAAAATTATTTCAGGTTACTTTGCGATCATTGCATACACCAGCAAACGGAAACTGACGCGGTTCAGATGAGGCGCCGAAACCGGTCGCCAGCGCAAGTAGGCGAATCCTGCCAATAGCAGGACAGAAAGTGCTACTGCGGGTATCAAGAGTCCGAGTCTCACGTCGCTAGGAGAGGAGAGGAGGTCAGCAAATTGGTGAGATGCATATTCGAGGCCTACATCATCAAAGTGCGAAGCTGCTTCGAAGTCATGGGAGTGCACAAGAAAGGGAGGACCTGACAATCCGAGACATAGCTGCGAGAATGATCGGGGTTTCCCTGTCAGGGCAGGGTTTCACACAGGGTCAGAAAAGTAAATTAATCGCGTTCCGGGCTGTTCCGGGGTCATCAAAACAGACCCTGGCTTTAGGGATTCCGCCCGTAACCGCATGCGGTTACAGCCGTATGACATGTGGTACCCTTTTTTTTGCTTACGGGAAAGTATACGTGATGTGGACGGCACCAAGCCTAGTCCAAATGCGGGTGAGTAGCATGTAACCGTATGCCGTATTATACAGTGGGACTGGTACCTTTCTCAAGATCTCCGCGATGTACGTCAACAGAGGCCCAGGGTCCGAGTCTCCCATGGTCGAGGCGTGTGGCTTCGTCACCTCCACCGCGACAAACCGCGTCCTCCCCACCTCAAAGAGTACATACTAGTAGCATACACGTGACCAAGAGGTGAGCGATCTCTGGATCAGCCAATAAGTCCCACGACCCCCCCCCCCCCCCCCCAGAAAAAGGAAATTTCATCAGTTGCCATCACAGCACCATTTCTCACCACATTCTGTTTTTCAATGTTCATACTCAGTCAGAGCTCAAAGTCATAAACAATGTGTATGGGTAGCTATTCTACGGTGAAAATATGACCTCTGGCACCGTGAGTAACGAATGCAAGAATGCTGGACAACTTTCTGGCGATCACCGAGTGATCATCAGCTTATCTAACCATATTCCACGATCCAAAGATCAATCACCTCTTGCGCGTGACCTGTCCCGAATATCTCTTTCGCCATGAATGGCTCGGCTATTCTCCTGTCCAGAGGATTGATCGGCCATCACACCCTAACGTTGACCTTATCGCTAACGTGAAACTGCCAACCCGATCATTTTCGGGTTAGACTCGTCGGGCTTGAAGACTTGCCTAACCTTGAATCTTGAATCTTGAAGGAACGGCATACGTCGAATTAAGGATAATTCTATTCAGAAACCCCGGTTGCGGACAGAAACCCTCCCCTTATCGGGAAGCCCACGCATCAAGTAATTATGAGGGAGGGTTTCGCCGGCCGAAGTTTCGACCGTAAGGCCGTTGCCAAACAACACCCAAAATAACTTTCTCTCTCCGTTTCGCAATTCCGTTCGTTCTTTTCTGCGCTCCGCCTGCATCCTGGGCTGTGGAATCTCCTGCTGTACCTATTTCAGCTCCATTGAATCAACCATGCAGTGGGCTTAGGCAAACTGGATCTTCTCTAAATCGGAGATGACGGTGTAAATAGACCTCCGTCCAAGGGTGTACCGGCATTCAAAAAAAAGATATAGGGCCGTTTTTTTGTTTCAAGCTCTCGCGGGGGAGCTAACTAACTAACGTAAGCATTCCCACGCTCCATATAAGGAAATTCGCCACGTTTTTAATTCACCGGAGGGTATCCAACGCCCTGTTAATGCCCATAGACTACCACATGTCTTCCACACATCTTCCTCAATGCTCTAAGAGTATCATGTATGTCTTTTTGTATCCAAACTACACTAGTCTAGCTGTACTCATATTTTTCCACCTCTGCGAACCCGTTTGGTAGCACACGAAGAACTTGCAGACGAGGCGCAGAAGGGGCACGTCCAGGATTGAGCAGCAACCAAAAGGTTAACACACACCAAATGATAGTGGCAAGAGAAGTTAGTTCCCTACTGGAATTCCACAGAATAAAACACATCCCTTGAGTTTCACATCCGTTCCTGTTGCACCGTATCGCATGGTCACTTCCACTCGAGACAGGCTCGTCGCAGCACCGGAAATGCACAGGTTCTTCGCAATCAGGGCATATCGCGTAACCGTTTGCGTCTATGACGGTTCGTTTGTACAAATATTAATTTTGCGCGCGCGCCAACAAATTTGCGCGCGCGCGCGCGCATAAGTCGCTACGTAAGGTACATGCATATTACTAAGCTAAACCCCGGCAAGCTAAACCCTGCTAAACCCCGGCCTGCTCCATGCGAGCGCTAGCGAAGGATCGGGAGCTGCAGTCTGCATCACCAAGCTATGTCAATGGCATCGAGATGTGGGGGATGCGGAGCTGGCAGCAACTTAGGCAACGAAGTAAAGCCGCACACCAGCGGCTGATGTGCGTCGAGAGCAATGTGGGTGGTGGGCGGTGAGGTGGGAGAGGATAAAAGATGGTGACGCACAAGCGCTAAACAAGCGGTCAGTGATCCGCACCTCTTCCCATCATCCTTTTTTCTCTGATCCCTTGCGTCTCCCCCGCCTCTCACCCGACCCTCCCGCCCTCGTGGCCGCTCTCAAGCTTCCAGACACATGCGGGCCTGACCTGCACCAGGGCCCCCGTTGCCTTTGTTGGATAGAGGCGATCACACTGGCAGGTGAGTTTTAACCTCGCTGGTCGAAGGATTCCTCTGTCCTTTTCATCTGAGTAAGCTAAATGCGATCTGAGTCCTTTGACTAGCCCCGGGTCTGAGAATATCTGCCTCCCGGGCCTCTGACACCTTCAGAATTCATGTAAGTGACTTCTGACATGGCGTGAATTTCAGGAATGCTTTCTTTTGATACCCCCAAGCTCGACGTAGAGGGCTTAGTAGGCATGTATTAGACAGGTATTAGATACCACTCGTGTGTAATCTTATGATGCTTATTATCTATACATAATCCCAACAGTCGCGTGCGCGCGCAAATCTTTATTTGTACAAACGAACCGTCATAGCGTCGACCATAATTTCGACTGGCACGGGAGGCCCGGCCACAGGGGTCTATTCATTTGAGTGGATTGTATGACGGTTCGTTTGTACAAATATTAATTTGCGCGCGCGCACGACATCAGCGCGCGCGCGAACAAACCACTACATACATAATGTTACTACTATTATCTACCCTTATCTACCTCAGAAGCTCCTGCAGCCGCAGATCTGATGCTTCTTGGTAGCTCCTCGGGTCAATTCCAAGCTTGCTCTGCCGTCTGTTTGTCTCGAGGGGACACAGGAACCAGACAAGGAAACCAAAGAAGAGACTGCGAGGTGAGGACGAGGGGAGGGGAGGGCCCGGAGGGGGAGGAATGATAAGCAGTGGTCACCGAAGGAAGCCAATACAGGCCCATCGTCGGTGGATGCTGGTCGTGGCAGAAAAAGATGGGTGACGTGTCCGATGGCGGAAGCCAGAACAAACACTCCCGCGATAGGCGAAGATCGGAACAGGTGGCAGTACTTACCAACATTCCATCTTTTCCCGTCTTTTTGTCGCTCTCTACACTCTCTTCGTCCCAGCCTTCACCGGTGAAGGCCGGGAAACCCCGCGAATCTTGAATCTCTCCCACATGAGATCGCAGCCGCGGCTCACGGTCAGCCCGGCCCTCGCAGTTTGAGCCTTACCTCCATCGTCTTCTCGATGGAGCCCGCAACGCGGACGACTTTAAAAAGGGTTCAAAAATAATTTACGAGAAGAGGTAAGGGACGAGGGATACCAGAGAATCGCGTACGTTGATATTCCTCTGCACAGTGCACGTAGACTCTCTGTTACTTCGAATAGTGTGTACGCGCAATTTTTCTTGCTGATACAGTCCACGGCTGACCGCGGGAGCCATCCACTTACTCAATACTTACTATGTAGCAGTGTATAATTTCAATGGACCAGTGCGCGCGCGCGTTTGGGTCGCGCGCGCGCTAAATGATACGCGCGCGTGCGAAATCAATTTTTGTACAAACGAACCGTCATAGATTGAACACTTGCATGACATAAATAGACGTACGGTGTTTGACATGGGAGAGCTTCTCACACCACGGCTTTCTCGTGCGTGAAAATTGACTGATCCGGATGTGGGTGCTGTTGCCAAACAAACCACCACTGAGTGCGATCATATATGGAGTTGATCCAAAACAGCTTAAACAAGTGTGCGCAAAGGTTCCAATAACATTCTACAGTGAGTCACACTCCAGGAGCCGCTCCAGAGATCATAAAAGCTCCAAAAATGTCGGACTCAATTTTTTTTTTCGTGGCCTGTCGGCCGGACTAACTAACCGGCCCTTAGTCACCGGTTTGAATGCCGGTACACCCTTGCCTCCGTCGTCAAGTTCCCAGTGCGGCCGCATTGCGGCTGTTCGTTCCTCCAACTACCACCCTCGTCATGCGAAAGCCCAACCACCATTGTCTCACCACACTGGCGGCATCGGACAGGTCTAGAGATTGGAAGCAGTGCATGATCGACAGAAACGACATGCATTGCCCCGTCGGCTCTTCGCTTCCCTGTGAAATATCACCAGAAATGTACCAACCTCCTCCTTTTCTCGCTCTGCTCACGTATACAAGCTCGCCTCCGATGGCTGCGCTCTGGTCCCCTTGTTCTGGTGTCGTTTATGGTTGAGAGTGGCACGGTAAGTTGACATTTATTGGCAGTTTCTACCGCGTTTTAGACGTGTTTTTTCAGGGTAGCACAGAAATTCATACGTGTTCCTGTCGTCTATGCCAATAAACATTGTCTGCCCATCAATGCGATGGCTTCAGGGGACGCCACTAGTGCCAGCCAGCGTATATCTACGCTCCCAACTCTTTCTATTGACCGTCTTTCGTCTTCATCCTCCCTCTGCATATCTCTTGTCCAGAATGTCGTTTTCTGAATATGCAACACCACCAGCTACCTTGAAATACTCGCCCCAGTACTTCGCTTCGTTGAAGTTTGCACGCGCTGACACCTTAGAATCTCCCCCGACTCCAAAACCTGGTCTCATCGAAGGATGGTGCTTCAGCAACGAAGTTCCGGCCACGGCTTACACTACCGCAACCCTCCTCTCGAAACCACGAGCCTGGACTGCATCGAGGCGAAATGGCTACTTCCCTACTCCCTCTGCCTTTCCCGCGCCAACAAAACACTCGACTTTCATGCGCCAGAAACCACACCCGAATTTCCCGCATTCACCGAGCTGACATCTGCCTCTTCTTCCCCTTCCACCAGCTCAAAAAAATTCAAGCTGACTCGCAAGGAGCGCGACAACGCCAAATGTCATCTCATGGAGTTTCGGAATGCGCTGCGACGTAAGGAGCACAATCGAGGGAAATTCCTGGAACACCCACAGACCATGTTTCTGCCGTCATCCATCCAAACCGCTCTCCTGGACAAAATGCTCCAAATAACCTCACTTTCTCATTTACAACGACTCGTACAGGCTTGGCGGCATTCCGAGGCAGACTCAACCGCACTTTACGATGTTGTTCCAAAAGTTCAGCGCGAGATTCGAGGGGAGCGGGACGAAGCCCGAGAAGCCCGCAATGCCGTTGCACGTCGGAAGAGGGCGGGAAAGCGAAAAGCCGCCGAGCTGTCAGAGGATACAGATGAGGATTTTTACAACGAAGAAGATGAGACTGACTCGGATTCAGATCTCCCCGAAAACATTCCCCTTCCCGCAAAATCAAACCGCGCGCAAAAACCAACCGATTCAAAAGCGACCGATGCAGACCCGCGAACTGCACTCCAAACAGTTACTAACACCAAACGTCCTCGCCGCGCCGCACCGCCGTTGTTAACCGCAGCAAAGACGGCTGAGGAGTACAGGTCGCAGCACAAACCGCGGATACGGAAATGATTGTAGTTGAATTTTGTTATTGGTTTCTTTGTATCGTTTGGATTGTTCTAGCGGTTATTTCCCTCGTCTTGTTCTGATATTTCCTCGTGCTCCTCTTCGGACCCCTCCTCTGACTCGTCCTCTGGCTCTTCGTCCACCTCTTCCTCATCACCGCTTTCGTCTTCCTCGTAATCCGCCAGCACCAAAAGTCCGCTCCACGGGTCTAAAATCATGCCAATGCTTTGGATGCTCGTGAGATGGGCATCACTGAGATCTTCTCCATCGTCTTCAGGCTCGTTTGGGTCAATGTAGGCGAGTGAGTGTATGCTGCTACTGCAAGAACTGCGCATACTGCGGACACTGGGAGCCCTGGAGCCTTCGTCAGTGGAAGCACCGCCGCGAATGCTTGGCATCGGTGAACTAGGGATCGGTGGACTCGAAGTTGGAGTTGGTGTCATCGGAATCGGAGAATCGGACTGCATCAGAACATCTTCGTCTGCTGCGGTATCCCCTTCCTCGATGCGGCGAATTTCTTTGAGGAAATCACCAAGAATAGTCGACTTCGTTAGGAATGCCGCCATTTTTTCCTCCTCCAGACGCCGCCATCCTCGCGCGAATTGGTTCACTGCGGCGTGACCAAGACTACGGCCACAGCGGAAGAGGTGGACCTCCTCGTCTTTGAATAATTTGAGAAGCAGTTTGAGCTCGTCGCGCTGGTGTGGGGAAGTGTGGGTTTGACCGCGGCACTTAAGGTCGAACGCGGTCTCGACTTCCTCTTTGATCTGGAGGAAGTGGTGGACATTGGGGGAAATGGTTTGGCGGTAGAATGGATCGCCGAACTCGCCGCCATGCTTCTTCCTCATTTGTTGCAGCCACAAGTTGTAGTGTTCCTGATGCTGATCAACAGGCATCCAGTGACCGAGTTCACCTTTGATATTAACGGGCCAATTGTTCAATATCGCGTTCCGGAGTTCCTGGGACGCCTCATAGCGAAGCATACAATACACCTCAAGGAGATAGTTCACGTAATTTGCGTGCGATGAACCAGCGAGCTTGAAAATCCAAATCTGTGTAATAGTGAACTCGGTTCTGCGAGCCGTAAATGGAAGAAACAGACCTTCATAATTTGCCATACTCGTCCAATGTCACCTTCGGGAACTGCATGAGCGAATTCGATGAACCAGCCAAAATCTTGCATGAAGATTTGACCGTTGCGTAGAACACGATCGCCTGTGAAATCCAGCTTTTCTTCGTGGACCTTGGGAGCATCGTCGGAATCTTTGAGCGGGATGGTTGTCTTTCGTGGTGTCTCGGGCTCGACTATATCCAGTAGACCTGGGAGATCGGAAGCATCATCGTCATCGGCACGGGAATGTGTGTCGGTCTGCGCAACCCATGTGCTTCCCTCGGGAACTCTGTTTGAGCGGTCTGGATTTGTGGAGTCCTCGGCGGTCAACGAATTTTGAATTGCTGACTGAGCTGCGTAATGATCTACGAGCGCAATGGCATGCCCAAGAAGGGTGGAGAGATCCGGCAGCTCGCCTTTAGCAGCAAGATCGTCAAAATATTCGTCAAGGTCCTCCGCCTCAAAGAAAACCCTATGATAAAAATTTAACATTTCAACATTGAACAACAAGGATGACACAACACCTCCGACAGTCCAGAACGTGCGCCGTCCAAATTAGAGTCAAGTTCCGAACAGTGGGATAATAATCGCAACTCTTCATGTTGG
Source organism: Mycena vulgaris (assembly GCA_029204335.1). Classification (NCBI taxonomy): domain Eukaryota; kingdom Fungi; phylum Basidiomycota; class Agaricomycetes; order Agaricales; family Mycenaceae; genus Mycena; species Mycena vulgaris. The sequence goes on from JARGYA010000163.1 coordinate 52,823, forward strand.
ATGGCCGCTTGAGCCCTGCGGCGCTCGAACACTTCGACAGTGGAGATGGGTCGCTCGAGGTCGCAGGACCGTAATGATTTGCGGAAGTTGAATTGACTTCTGTGGCGCCGGTATGCCAAATTTCTGGCGTACTAATCTTGTTTTTGAAAGTCTCTGTCGGTCTCGAATATGTGCCAAGACTGAGAAGAGCGCATAGGATGCACCATCTCCTCGAACCCACTGTAATGATTTACCGGGCTTTGCCGAGTTAATTCCAACCGTGCGATCATAATCACCGACCGCCTGCACCATCTCTGGCAGCTCTCCGGGGTGATGCGAGTTTGTAGGTAGGGGCTGGCATTTGGCTTTAGGACGATCCTCCCGCATGCGATGGATAGCGATGGGAGCTGTACGAAACATCTTGTTGACCTCCTGCATCAAATGTTGCAGTTGCGGGGAGTATTGCCGCGACTCGAGTCGCGCGAATTCGACTTAACGCGCTTAGTGTCCGAGGATCACATCAATTCTGGGGTATTAGGGGGTCAGGAAGTGGAGTTACAATAGGTCCATCATGTTCACACACCATTTAGCGAAATAATGATTGACCGGGGAGAAACATGGGAATTAACGTAATTCGACTCGACTTGCCGAGTCGCGACTTTGGGAGCAATAAATCACGTACTACCCGATGACAAAGTGATGCCACTGGAAACGGTTGATACATGCTAGAGAGACATCATGATGCAATGTTTGACAGGTCTAATATTCCGAAAAATATGCAAGGGTGGGTCAGCGAATGAGTTAAGTCGAATTTGATCGACTTGAGTCGCGGCAACACTAGTTGCGGGCGGGCGGGATTCGACGAGAGTCCGTGTCCATTGGAGAGGGATTGAGACGCGTACATATGACCAATCGATGTCATCGAAAAGGTCGTCTGTCGTGAGGGACTTTCGTTCCTGTAGTGCAACCTTATCGTAGTATGGCTTGGCGTCAAAAGCTCCAGGCGCGCAATCTAGATTTTGAATCCACGTTCCAGCGCACCCTTGTACGAGCTCGGTCTGACGACCAATACCCTGCTCCCAAAGCTCGCGGTAGTCCTGAATGTTATCCAACACCAAGGATCCGTCCGTTTCTCCTCTGTCTGTCGCAGCTTTGACGACTGCACGCAGCTCTTCGAGACTTGCTGTGGTCATGGAGTTTAGGGCATTTCGAACGGTCGTATCGCTGACACTGTAACTGAATCGACAGAAGACCCGTTTGATGTCGATGTGGGCTTTGCAGGCAAATAGCCAGACACCAAGAACCATAGCGAGGTGGCCATTGGCGTATCGATTACGGGAAATGATGAAGGACGCCATAGCGCCGACTTGGATCTTCACTCGGGCGTCAATGTATATGTTCTCGCGCAGGGTGAAAGAACATTACAAAGGTATGCGGCCGCTTAGGAGCAGCCATGGCTTCGGTGAGAAACATGGGGAGAGGAAGACGTATGCAGAATTTCTCGTGGATGCGTTTGATGTTGAAATTGGACAACAATTATTTCCAAGAGACGACATGCGCGCCCGTACGCCCATTAGAATTTTCACGGAGCCGAGTGTGATCTTCAGGATCATCGGGATCGTTGCACGTCGCACGCCCCACTTGTCTGCGTGCCTCTGCCGCAACTAGTCGCACAGCCCATGTCGATATAAACGGACGCGCGTGGTGAATTTCGTCAGGCGGTGGAGAACATGAGGTCCTTTTCGTGAGAATTTTCAGTTGTCTTCTTTGGATAACTTGCTTTGTGGTGGTATATGAGAGGAAGGATGTCGGACATTGTGATGTGCGTGCGTCCGTGTAGAAACTGAGCGACAGAAAGAATGTGAGTGTCCCCGCGGGGATCGTGCTCGGTTCGGGTGGGATTATGGAATAGAATCTGCAAGAAGTCTCAAATTGTCTCAAATTCCTCAAACAAATCCAACTTCAGTAGCTCCTCGAGCGCCGCAAACTTATCGCGCAATTTCTCGGCTGGTGATCTCTTTTCCCGGCGCAAACGCGGTTGGGTATGAGCAAAATCAGGCTCAGGCTGGGCTGGGGCACTCTGGGGAGGAGGGGGGATCGGAATATCCGGTTTATATGCATCGGTCTTGAGTAGAGGAGCTGGGATGACGGGGATGGGCAGTGGTTTCCAACTGCGGTTGACACGCGCGCCTGGCGGTTTCGGTCCTTTCGGAGGGGGTAGATTGGGATTGAAAGACATCCAAGGTCGGTTCTACGCGTCAAGACGCAGCTACGAGGTGGATGGAGTTCATGGAAAGCCGCAAGACGCGTCGTCGGTGCCAGCGAGAAGAAGCGCGCCGGATCAGCTTACATAAGATTATGTTGCATACATGGGCCCGCGGTAAACACTAGAATAATCGCAGAGGCGGCACGGGGGGTACAGAGTGCGGCGGGGGATTAAGTTAGGGTATGTATCGAGACGAGGCACTATATGAGGTGATCGGTAGTCCGCAGTAAATGCGACGGAAAGGGGAAGGAACCAAGACGACGCGTGACAGGCCATATTTCAACATCCCGAGTCCGACTGAGCTGTCGATTCTGCAGTGCGAGCAGCACCTGCCCCAATCCGCGCCGAGATGCAGTGGCGCGTAGACTCCCGGCGCGCGTGCTCAAGCTCCGGGCGACCCGACTCCACGACGAACGGCCAAGAGGGCGTGCGCTGGCGATGATCATGGCTACGTTGGGTCCTTCCTCTCCTGTTACCCACTGACACCGACCTCTGTCCTCCTAACCAATGCTCAGCCCTCCGCATTGCATCTTTGCGAAGCTACGCCGTGAATATCCTGCTGCTGGTGGTCTCGCGCCGTGCCCGTCCACACTCTACCCTTCTCGCCGCCGGTGTCCACCGCTGCACGGGCCTCCGTCTGGAATAAACTGCGCCTCAGCGACACACGGCACGTCCTCGGAAACAGGCGGCACATCTCTGCGTCGACAGACAGCACGTCCTCATACTCCGCGCGCCCTCCTCCGTGCCCCCAACCTAGGCGCGGAGCGTCCGTTCGCCGTGGACGTCCTCCCGCGTGCACGTCCGCCCGTGTTGGATGGCGAGGAGGGCAAAGGGGAGGAATGGGTAGGGATATGCGTATGCGTACGCGTACGCGTGCGACCGTGCCTCGGATACGCACAGGAGTATATTCCCGACGACATACTCCCTGCCCCGATGGGGCGCGTCAACTGCGCTGTCACCGAAGACGCTCGGATCTCGCGTGAGCAGCTTCAGCTGTTGCACCGTCCGCACTGCGAGCACGAGCAGCGTGATCGGTACGAGCACCCCGCGCACCTTCACCAGTACGAGCAGCGCGAGCAGCACAAGCAGTACGAACACCGCGAGCAGTACGCGTACCTCGAGAGCACGAGCACAAGATGGTAAGTTGAAGGGATACCCTCCAGCCACGACGCCTTTGCGTACACGGAGCTGAAGGGAAGGGACTCGCCCGCGTACGAGCGCCTCGCCCTTCTCCCGCGCGCGGTGTCCTCATCGTATCTTTTCCGCATCGGGGCGTCGATCGCCGCGCATGTCGTACTTAAGCGCGGCTGCTCCACTGTGCACCTCCGCCGCCCACACCCACGCCAACGCCGATCGCAGCTCCCACGCCGTACGCGCGTCGGACTAAACTGATCCCGAAACTCGCGGCCGCTATGGTGTTGAAGCCCGCGATGCCGCACCGTTTTGCTGCGGAGCGGGGCGGTCTGCGTAGCTCGGGAGCGGGCGTGAGTGGAGGTAGGACGTGTGGAATGCGAGACTTGACTTGATTCTTACCTTGTTCCGGCTTGTCTCTTGTACCAGCGCGTACCAAGTGTTTCCGTGGGCGTTGGAGAAAAAAATGATGATGATGCGTGTCATATGTAGGCGTGCTGGAAATAAAGGAATCACAGAGGTGCAAATAACGACTTGTTTTGCTTTTGGCTTCAACGGCGCACCGATCCTCTGAACCTTTGCATATAATTATGCCCTCAGTCTGACGAATATTGGGGAGATTGACATCATCATTAGTGCAAGTGAAGATGACGTCTGCCAGAACCTGGACAAAGTAAAAGGGGTGTTCAACATCCTGGGAGATCACATAGTATTCAATTTCTGTGACATATTCGCCGGATGATTCTATTGAGGAACCCGGCTTTCAATGGAAACCCCCGTAGCCGAGGAACTCCTTCAAAGTGTCTAATCGGAAGCCCCACCGGCGTCGCCGATGCAGGGCCGATCGCGTAGCGGAGTTTGAAGTCCGGATCACCGACCAAAGTAAGTCAAACAGCGCGTCGCGGCCAACATTCGCGCCTCCAGACGCAATCAACGCACATGGATTTCGCCCTCTAGTGCCAAGTGCATTGAACGTTACCGACCGCCTTTGCATGTCCAAATCAGGGTCTTGCGGACTTCTTGCGCCGTGGACGGTTTTCAACGCCTACGGTGCCTTCCAATCAAGGGAGCTCCTGTTTCATTTGGCGCTAAACTAGGCTTTGTTCCATCTCCATGCACTGTATTTCTAGGCTCGGAATTTTCCTATGTTCCGTGCCGCTCTGGGAGATACACTACTTCCGATGGTATACAGACACATGAACAGGTCTCGGAGCTCATAAGCAGTGCTTCAAGTTAAGCAGTCTCGAAGGCTTACAGTACGCTTCATTTTCTTGGATTGGGCACATACTGAGCTAACACCCAACAGTCAGAGAAATCTCGACGAGACTCGCCGAGAACAAATCATTGACCCACCGGTGATCTCTCACAAAGGCCGTCCACGTACAATGCGACTTACAAATGCGCGCGAGGGCCAACAGAGAGGCGGTGTTACTCGGAACAGTAGCACTGTTGCACGTGTTGAGACGGCCGGTCCTGCCGCCAAAAGATCACGGGTTAGCAGGACTTACAAGTGTACTCTGTGTCGAGAGGAGGGACAAAACCGTTCCAAATGTCCTCTTCAATTGTAGAATATCTTGTGTATTTTCTACTTGAAACATGAGCCCCGGACCGGTGCTTGGCTCCGGGTTTCACTTCCCGTTTCAGCCCACCGCCGGTGAGGGAAACCCTTGGAATCCGGGTTTCCAAATAGTACAATTGTTTTATGAGGGGTTTCTCTTGAAAGCCGGGTTTCTCAGTAGAATAATCCATATTTACCACAGGCCTGAATGTTAGAGAAAGAGAATTCACCCGTGCGAACATGTTTGAATGTGGCCTGGGGCAACAATATTCAAGCTTTATGCTATGGCCTCGAGAGACTTGCAGATATCACTCAGTGGCCTGTTGGTGATTTTGATTGGGCATTTAGCTGGACAGTGGTATACTTGGCATATGCACAAAAGACACAGGAAAAACTAGCGAACCACGTGCGAACCACATGCGTTAAACGCATGTGGTTTCCACATGCGTCGATGTTTGCCCCCGGTGTCAAATCCCTGGATGCTGAAACGTGTTAGAGCCATTGAGGCGGTGAAACACGATCACGTGTTTGGAGCGCGCTAAGCCGGCGCTTACCAATTTGAGTTAATTGAGACGTAGTAGTTATCTGAGAAGTCCATGCGGACAGAAGTGGATGGATGACTAAGCTACTACATGGGGATGTATACAACTAGCCAGATCCCACTACTACATCTGGCCACCCAACAAAATAGCGACGTCCTCGGCGCGATCCCTAAACCTAACCCCTCCAAGCCTCAGGTTTTCTAACTTGGCTGCCGATGAGATCCAGAAAACACGAAAAGAAGTCGAAATAGTGGAGGGTAGATGATTGCCCGCGCCAAAAGGGTTTTATCAACGGTGTTCGGCGGGTGTCGGAACGGGGGAAATGGTCGTGCATTCAACTGGAAGCGGACAGTACGATCGGGACCGGAGAATAACTCGGACGGCGCGAAAGGGTAGCAGCAGTAACATTGGGTGCCCCAACGGTCGAAATTAATGCTGTCTCGAACCGAACGGGTCCGCAAGGGGTTGACCGAAAATGTTCCCACATTTCTGAATGGAGATGGGCTATTGCCGACATCCAGAGGAGGGCTCGGTGCGGCGGCGGTAGTGATGTTGGCAAAAGTCTGCCACCCTGCCGGCTAGGTTCTGTCACCCAGGAAATTGCCGTCAGAACCTCAACAGTTTGGGCAGAACCTGGCAGAATATTGGTGGCGATGTTCGGCTAGGGAATATTTCACTGATTTTTTGCTCCACAAACCTTGCCTTTTGATCATTTATTGACCCAAAATTTAAGTGATGGCGCACTTAGCCCGACAATTATGGTCTTCTGGAGTAAGATTTCAATTCAGAACTGCCAGATCTTTTATTTCGAGTCACTGCGGGCAAAAAAATAACTTCTCAACTCGGCAGAGCTGAAAAATGCACGAGTTTAGAGGATTTCCGCATTTGGTTTTGCCAGTTCTGCCACGGACGGCAATTGCCAGTTCTGCCTGCCTGGCTGGCCGAACTGCCCCCAAATAGTTCTGCCACGTTCACTAGGCGGCGGGCGTGGAGCGGTGAGCGCAAGGCAAAAAGAGTCGAAAATGTTGTCAGAGGGGGGTGTGAAGGGGTTCTGGTGAAACCAATAAGATCTAGCTCGTTTGGCGGAATGGTGGGCTGGATGCCAGCAAAATGGTGCGGATGGCGCAATGCGGAGGGTGAGGCCAGAAAAAAGCTAGAAATGATCCTCGCAGCGGAAAGCGGAATCTGGTCCGGAGAGGTGTATCGTCGAATAGCACTCTGATCACCAAATGGAGACGCCAGAGCTGGCAGCCTCAAACAGTGGACATGGCGGTAGCGGACAGAAGTGGATGGATGACTAAGCTACTACGTGGAGATGTATACAACTAGCCAGATCCCACTACTACAGCGCAAAAAAATAAACTCGCCCATACCGCCCTGCAGGCGCAGATGGTGCATCACGGCATTGCGCAGACTGAAGGCACGGGTGGACTTGAATGCACTCTCTTTCAAGAGGAGCGACTTGATGTAGTCCACGTCGCGGTCTTGTTTGCTGGCAAGCTCGACCATCAGCTTCCCGCGGTACGCGCAGAAGGCCTCGATGTCGGCGAACAGGTCCTCGCTGCGCATCTTGCGCTTTGCTTTCGCCTCCTTGAAGTCCTTCCTCTGGGTGTCGGACAAGGACTGGCCCTTTTTGCGGCCTCGCGCTTTTTGCACGGCTTTGCCGGGGTTGCGGGACGCGAATGTCGTTGAGATCTGAGGGGTGGAGGTGGCAGTGGAGATGTCGAGAGCGTCATCAGCGGCGCGACATTGTTGCGCTGCCGTGCGGTGAGGTAAAATTGAATAGAGTGGTTTGTTGACGTGGGAGCAGAGTGGGAAGAATATAGCTCTGGCTCTATTTATTCGCGGCAGGCGGCGTTTTGTTTTTTCTTAAGTCATTTTCACTTCATTTCCCGCTCCTTTTTTATTTGCCTCCAATTCAATCTCACGCTTCAAATCCTCTCTTTCAAGACGCTTTCTTTATTTCCACAGCAAACCAAGACAGCATCCAGAAACAATTTTTAGACAGCCATATACATAGAGGGTTTGGTTATTGTATTCCAGAATGTCCGCTTGCACGCGCTGCGCAGAGATAATCCATGGGGTCGATTTTACATTAGATTATACAGCTATTTACCAACTTTGTAAACAGAAGCAGGTGAGACAAGCCCCTTGAGCGCCTCTCCGGTGTGTAGAACTCGCAAGACGGGATGTTCAAATTTCAATTGCTCGTCCATTATATCATCCACGTGACCGGTCGCGTCCTATTTTAGGATGAAGCACGGACAAATAATCACCGTCGGTCGAATATAATATGTCCTTAATCTCGGCCTGCTCTTCATGAATGCCAAATGCCGAGACCCTCGGCACGGAATTGTCGGAGCGGTGCTTAAGCGGCCTAGACCAGCCTGATCTGGACACATAGGCACAAATAACCTCAGCTAGAGCCGCCTCGCGGAGGCTAGGGCTTCAACCCGCCTGTTAAACGGGACGGCTGTCTTTTTGACGGAACGGGTCAACCCGTCCCGTCTTTTTCAATCTGAACCGCTCAGGACGGGCGGGTTCCGCCCGCGACGGCTGTTTCGACGGGTTCAATGAGGCTTCTGGCGGCATCATTATGGTGAGTAAATACACAACTCAAGGCATTGATCGCATCAATGTTATCAATCATCTTGCTTTCAACTCGATTTTCGCCCAGTGAGCTCATGTGGAAATGTGATGGATGGTCCAGATTTCACCATAGAGTCAGCCAAGTCCGACTAGATTCCAGCGGTCTTGTCCAAGTTTGCGTTGATCTCGGGTAAGCACGTCCAACGCAACGGTCGGGGACAGGAACACGTCCCGCACCTGTCCCGTCCAGGTCTTGGGGTCAAGCTCAGAACGGGCGGGCCCAAACCCGTCCGTCCCGCCCGGCGACCCATCAAGAACGGGGACGGGTTGAAGCCCTAGCAAAGGCTAGATTAATCGGCGTCTAGATCCGGGCTGATCGCAGTGACTGATTCAGGGGACAGCAGCGCAGGAACAACCACTGGGATGTGACCGCGCAGCTCTGTTTAAACAGATTCTTCACTGGAGATTCCCTCCAACAGACGCCTGTTCCATTGCGAAATAGTGCCAAACACCCCTGTGTTTAAGCAACTGGCATTGTCCTAAATCTCATTGACATGAAAAGGGACCTTATGTACTGATTCATATTATCAGGACACCAGATCTTCCGATAGGCGGCCACCTGGAGGTCCAAATATCACCCCCCTACAAAAGCCATGGTAAAATTCTATTTCACTACTTGGCTCCAATTTCACCCCCCCAAGTCGTGGTCATGATTTATCTGGACCAGAATGGGCACGATCAACTTGAAGGGCATCTACCGGGGGTGCTGGTGGTTCAACCGATGTGATCTCAGCCCATCCATAGTAAGTCAATATGGACTCGGGGTTGAAAACAAGCGGGATGTCCCACCCTGCGTGAGGTGTGTATCCTATTACTCTGGTTTTATAATTGATTCTGTGATTCTGGGTCAGTGAGAAATGGAACGAGACTCCCATCTTCCCCGTTGGGAGAGAAGCGGCGCAAGAGGGAGAGAATATCGAGATCAAGAGCAAGAGAGCGGGAGACGTCAGGGCGGAAGAAAAACAAACATAGCATGCGGGGGTGCCTGGATACTCGACGGAGAGGCGCGGGGCTAATGGGGTTACCGGGGTGGAAGATGGGGATTGAAGTTACGTCTGCGCAGGCCGGGGAGATATATAGAGTATATACATATATCACGCGTCTGAGGGTAAACGGAGTGAAAGTGTGCGCGCTGCCGACGGTGTAAGTGCGATGCAGAGCCCACAGCACTCGCTGGAAACGGCGCAGCGCGCGCGAGGAATCCCACGAGGGGTAGATCTTCGCGATGCAATGCGACGCGCGTGGATTGACCGTGGGGGCGAGACCGCCGAGGATGGGGCAGGTATTGAGGAAGAGGATGGGCGGGATAGAGCGGGGCAGGAGGCACGCTGCGGAGGCCGTGGGCAGGAATGGAGCGCCAGGGACTCGGCGGAGACGATTCGGGCCTAGGGCGGAGCGAGAGTGAGCGCGTAGGCAGAGTGCGCGGGGATGCGGACATGGAAGCGCGGAGAAGGTGTGCGTGCAGGAGGAGCGCATGGCGGGCGGAGGCCGTCAGAGATGGAGCGAACGGGCGGTTGCGCGCTGTCAGTGTCACGACGCCGGCGCAGGACGCGCCGGTGATAGGGCGGATGCGAGGAGAGGCGGAGGGGCGGGCGGGAGCTCACCTCGGAGGGACATGAATATTAATACAAGCTATCGGTCATCGTGCAGTCATCGCGATGCACCAGCAGCGTCAGCGGCGAGGACGCGAGGAACATCGGCGGGAGCGAGCGTGAAGAGCTTCACGGGCCTGTGGAGGGGCGAACACGTGCGGGAAGTGATGATTGGGCTGCAACGAGACTACAGAGGTGGCAGAGTTGCGCACGAGCGTCAGTACTAGTGCCGCCTCGTTGGACGGCGGGCACATGAGCAAAGCAGAGAGAGCGAGTCACGCTCGTCACGCGCGCAAGCTGTGCTGATGTGATGCGTGCCTGGCACCCCGGCCCGGCAGTGTCAAGTCAGATTCGAACCAAATTTGTACCAGCCTACTCCCTTACCCCGAGTCGGGGGGTAAGTTAATAGGGTTAGAACGAGCGAAAGGAGCTGGGGTGGTGCACGGTGCATGTCTCCACCTGATACGGCAACCACACCTTGGATTTGGAGCAGATCCGAGGTCGACTCCCGACGCCCGCGTATTGATGAATGCAGAAGTTTTTTGGCTATATCCATAATAAGGATGTGCATCGAGTTTAGAAGCCCAAGGATAAATTTAAAGCGAGATCGTATCCCGTTGAACATCTCACCTGCTCGGCGTCACCGTCCACCCAACATTTTCTTCTCGAAAGACGTCACACATGCAGGGGATTGATATGAAGAAAACACGCGGGTGTGGTGCGCGGCGCACCGCCGCGTCAGAGTATAATGTCTGCGAGTATCTTGGTTCGTAGCAGATCCGGGTTCGACTCCCGCATCCCGCATGGTTCGGGCATCAGCGCATTTTTGAATCCAGCAAGGAGCAGATACGCCACATGTACGTCTTTCTAATTCAGATCCTGCAGACAAACTTTGTCGCAGGGTCGGACGTACAGTAGATGATTGAGTCAAACCATCTCCTCGCACGTATCCGTCGGGATCTTCGCACAACATCGTCAAAAAGTGTCCTTCGTCACGCAGTACAAGTCTCGACGCGGCGTGGCGCGCAGTGCGTGTGCGGGGTAGGGGCAGTCTTTGCGACGATGTGTCCCCACTTGCTGGGTCCTCTACGAGCTGTGAGGACCGCGCGGTGCGGGGCCCGAGAGCGGCGCTCTCCACAGCGTGCCGCCGCGCAACGGAGACGCTGTCTCAGCGCGGGGTGCGCGTGCGATAGCGCGGTGTCTCCGCTTCTCCGCATTCTCGGCACGTCGTTTGCACGGCGTGATGTACGGGGGCGGTATGCGATGCGCCAGCGCAGCGTACGAGCGCGCTCTCGGCACTCTCGCGCGTCCCCTCTCCCCTCAACAGGCTGCGAGGATGGCGCTGCAGCGACGTACACTGCAAAATGACAGTCTGCGCTGCGTGGGGACCCGGAGTTGACGTAAATCGCGCCGGCCGCAAAGAGGATCCGATCTGCATTGACTGGTATCTCTCTTACGATGTGCGCAAATGATGCTGCGTGGGCGGCTTCCGGTGGAGCATCATCATGGTGTCTGGGCGCTGAGGCGGTCCGCACTGCGACGCATTCGTTCGAAGCTGAGTCGTTCCCTGGTCTGCGATCGCTCCTCCGCTTCGCAAGCCCAAATCGCCCGACTGAATGTAACGGACGAAATTGGGCATGCGAAGCCATAGAGCCTGTTCTAAATATGCCTCTGATTGAACACGCACATCCATCCATTCTTGGGACGCTCAGCATTGAGAGCGGGAGGTGGGATATACTTCCGCTGCGGATTCGATGCACGGAGATGAGATGATGCCGCCCAGGATTTTGTGTGCGGCTGCCGGTGCAAGTTGGCTAATAATAAATTCGACTTATCTATTGTTGTTGCGTTCTGCCTGCCAGGCAGTTGGGAGACGACCGATTGGCTGAAATATGGATAATGAATGAGAATAAGTGTTCTATTATGACTGACAGCTGCAGTGGCATGTGAACTCATTGAATCTGATCAAACGAGGGACGAACATGCTCAGTGAAAGTAGACTCAGTCATCCACATGAGAATGCTAATCAAATAGTGCTTTCCCTGGCAATTATTTATGGTTGGTCTTCGGTCAAATGCGGAGATTGGAACCCGCTGGCGTGACGGCAAGAAAGGCAGATAGTGCAACCAATTCCCTCCCAGAAGGACAGCGCATTGGCATGATACCCCTGACTTCCAGAAGTGATTTGGCACGAACCATCAACCAATAACGGGTGGATGTCGCACCCCACACAACTTAAAAGGATGGCAGCGGATGCCTGACTTCTCCCACAATCAAAATGCCCCGTCCTACTTTCGAAGTCCGTGTCAACAATATTACAACGTGGTTGGGTACTGTTGTTACCAGTTTGAATATCATATCGGACAGTATAGGGACACCATTCCTAGATGCAATTTCAAGTACAATTCAATCTCTCCTGGCTTTGGTGCAGGTCCGTTTAAGCCACAATGTATGCTCCCAGCTCATACATCGAGAAACAGACAGTCAAAAGAGACAAGGATACTTGCATCGACATGATGGAGCAAATCCAAACCGTAATCGCATTTCAGGGCAGATTCCGAAATCAGCACCGCTTTTCACAATGAAGTGTCATGGGCCTCATTATAACCTGTCATAATGAAATCCGTAAGCATTGCATCCTGGTATTTTTCCAATGGGCGCTCTCAATTCTGTGATCACGGCAATTCACAGCGTTTCATAATGAGCCTTCATAATCCCATTACTTTCTGAAACATGCAAAGTGGGCAATTCCCCTACTTAACTGGGTTGCCATTGTCCACACTTGCCGTCCTCAAGACTCCTCCCGTCTTCACAGCTCTTGTCCCATGTCCCTTCCCCTCGGTCCTCGGCACAAGTGTGCTTCTAGAGGGTGCGACTGCTGTGCCTTTCTTTCCGAGGCCTCAGACAGTTCTCCTCTGTACACGGTAAATATTCCGTTCTTAATAATGTTTCACCTTCTCACACCCCCGGAGGACTTCCCGAGTGCGGAATCAACATGCTCTACGGCTCCCTCCAAACCGATATCTGTGGGCATTTTGCCCAAAGTAGTGCGTTGCCATATTTTATTTTTCTGCAACCGAACTAAGCTACATCATACCGGACAGCTCAATACATCCGATCACAACGACCTCCTCGACCTTTCCCCGCGCTACCTTTGGAAGGGTGGCGATGATCTCGAGCTTGCACAACGCCAGCTTCTGCTAGCTAACCTCACTTTCACCGTCCTAGTCCCTCCTTCCGGTCCGGTATTTGAAGCAATCAACGATGAGTTCACAGTGCACTGTCTCGAGCAGAATATTGACTTTGTCGCACCTACTCCCGCGTCCGCTAATGGGGTCATCGACACCACTCCGAACACCCTGCCCTGGATCCTCCTGGGGCCGAAGGGTCGTGTTCCTAACCGGACATGGGTCGAAGATCCTAAGTGTCACTCCTTTCACCTTTGCCGTCCCTGAACTGCGCGCCAGTCCTTACAGGGGTACCTCCAACTTTATCGAGGAAGGTATCTTCATTTTCGTTGGTAAGCACTTTTTTTCTCAAGTGTAGCCACCGAGCTGAGTTTCCATTTTGTTGCACAGCTTCCCGCCTCCGGAATTTACGTGGACCCATCGACTGTCTTTTTGACCCTTGCACCCGACGACCGGATTATGTTCTCACTCACCAATGCTTCGCTCGCCGTGTCCTTCATCCCATTCTCAGCTCACTTAGTGACGATCCGAGTCCTGCTTGTGGCCCTTCGTGCACTCGCAATTCTCCTCGTACCCCTGTTGATTTGACCGATACCGAGCTCAGTCCGGTCCAGGAATATATCAACTTAACTCGCCCATTGAGGGAGCTTGACTCCGACGATAGCGATGATGATGTTCATGTTAGTGGCAATCTTTCTGCTGTTCCTCCCCAATCTTATGACCGGCTGAAGCCGAGCGGTTGATTTCCCAGGTGTTTTCCCTGCAGTATTTCCTACGCATTTTATATTCAACCTTCGCTGCAGCTTGTTGTGGACGTTCTTCAACCTCTCACGGTCCCTCAAATTCCAGTGGCTCCCTCTCAGGCATGCTCATGTGTATTCTGTGTCGCATCTCTCAGGTCTCATCCCATCCACATAGATATTGACTCGTGCCCGTCACCGTCATACATGGATGGAAGTAAGTCTTCCACACTACCCTTCTAGGCACACACTAATGTCCATTTTCAAGAAAGCACTCCGCCCATACCTTCCGCTGCAACCTCTACTCCCCCTTTCATTGCCGTTCCTCTCTGGGTTTCTCTCATGGATTCAGCTCCTGTCTCGGTCAAGGTAAGGTTCTGCTTATTTATTGAGTTGTTTTGAATCTGCCCAGGCCCGTTCGTTTATTCCTGGTGGTCCCATCGATCTGACGCTGCGTTCACTCCCTGGAGCGGGCCCCTTCTCGCTGTTTCCCTGGCAAGACCATATGGCCGAAATCCATAGGCCTGACAGCGACGTGATCAGCATTGAAGCACCCACTGTGGATTGTGCGGCTCGGGCCCTCATTACATATTGCATTTGGCTTCACTGCGTCCATCAACCGCCAGCGGTCAAGCTCAAGGAGGTTCTGCAGGAGCAATCTCCCTCCCCGAGACCCACTGTCTCCGGGCCCTTCACTAATGTCGCTCTCTTTGCGGCTCATGTCACGATGTTAGTCCATCAAGTCATAAGGTCCGGATTTTTACTGATATCTCTTAATAGCGGGCCTGGCTTCGGAAAGAGTCCCAGAGCCGTGGTCTTTGGCCGCGTTGTAGAAATCTTGATATCCGACGGACTGGACTGGACTGACTGCGGCGAGTACAAAACACTCCGTCTCCATCCCTCCTTGTCTCCAATTCCGGGCAGGTCTGCCCTTCTCAAGGCTTCTGGGCTTCTTCTTCTTTTTCACTTCCTATACATCGGTGCCCCCGATTGTGTTTCCCAGTTCCCATTTTCTACACTTTTCAATGGCCGTCAGACGGCTTCTCGTTTCGATCTCGACTTTTTGACCAGGTTTATCTTCCACGAGTCCCTGAGTACCATCAAAGGCTTCCATTCTACTCCTTTAAAGGACCATTTTTGCGAGTCGCAGGATAGCGAGTGCACTGAATACCAGTACTTGGTTGATATCCTGGGGATGGATGTCAGTTTTCTTTTCCCTTTCTTGAGGTTGGACTGACATTGCCTATTCTGCAGCCAAGCCTGATTTCTCGCTCCCGTTCTCAAGAGGAGCACGACGGTCTCTGTGCTTCAATCATCAGCTTTATTACTCTCGGCTCTATCGACATTCAGCACCACCCAGACTTTCTAGCGCTCTCAGATGGATTCAATGTAGCCCTCGAGCCTTTCGCTGCATATACTGATCATTATATTCTCGAGGTGAACACATCCGATCTATTTCAATCGAATTTCCTCAGTCTCAACACCGTCTTCGCTTGGCAGTGGTTTGAGACGCCGTGCCGAGAGTTGATCATTTCGTCTTACGACCGCGCCATCAAGGATGTGTCGGATATTCTCCCCCACATTGTTTTTTCTCAAGCGAACGGGGAGTTTGACCCGTGGGGTGAGAATGCGGAGACCGTGGCACTAGTCAAACGATTTGTCGTTCACTATCTGTCAGAACGGGGTCATCCGCAAATTCCTGGACGCGGATTGGAAGCGCTTGGAATCAGTCCCAGCTCTTCTGACCCGTGAAACAGCTGAAGCACGTGCACGTTGACACCCGGGTTGTTGTCATGAACGCAAATGCCTAGCACAAAACGCGAGTAGCCATCGATGACGCAATGTATGACCATCTTGTAGCGAATTAACCCTGAAAACGAGTTAATGGGCCGTGAGTGAACGGAAAGGGCACGCACCATGCTGTCCATCCAGATAGGCGAGGGACATAGGACCGGGGACGGGATATTTCTTGCGGCTGATCTGGCGGTCTCCGAAAATAGCTGGAGCTCGGTGGACTCGAAGGTACGACTGGGGTATCCGCTCACAGGGAACGCGATGGCTCTGCGCCTTCAAGTGACCACGGATTATCCGCCTACCAAACTGGGGAAAAATCTCGAGCGTGGAAGACAGTAGCTGGTCGAGCTCGGCGTCGGAGAGAGCAGACACAGGTGGCCCAGTTGATTGGTGGATGTGCTCGACAACACCCTCGTTATCGACCTGTGCCTGGAATACAGGAGCACCGGGCTGGACCAGTCCGACGCGCAAGGCGGCACGTCGAACAGTATGGGAAGAGACCCCGAGCTCCGGTGCAATCTCAGTGGGGCCGCGAAGCTCCAGGGCAGCGCTAAGGAATTGAGTGTCGATCTCGGTACCGGGTCTCCCACGTCTGCCCGTCCGAACGCGCCAAACAACGACAAGCGGCGCAGCGTCCGGCGGGTCGATGGACTCGTGGCATGCAAGGTCAAGAGCCGAGACTATCTCCGTAATAGAGGTTTGGACGGTGTTGTACTCATCCACAGGGAAAACAGCTCTGTGCTGCGAGAATAGTCAGAATACACAGAGAGACCGGATAACGCTAACTTACCTGCTCAGCAGCCGCCACCGACAACAGTCCTTGGTCCCGAACAGCTGTCAATTGTGGAGGGTCCCCCACCATGCGACGCAGGGCGGAGAGGACGCGCTCATGGAACGTGTGATATGTGAAGCGGAGGTTGTTCAACCTTTCAGAGTCGTCCATGGGGGCAGTGTGAACAGACGACTTGGAGAGAAGTAATAGGAGAAAGACCTGTATAGAACATCCGGAGATGACAGACGGCCTCTGACGGCCCGGTATGACAGGTCATTATGATTGAGTATGATTACGGCAAATCCAAAGAATGGAGGAATACTCAAATTGGGATGAATAGTAATGATTGCTTAGGATTCACAATGAGGCCTCACAATGAGGCCTCATTATGATCAACTTTGAATTATTCAACTTCTGATGGGAGGAGCTATGATAGCCTAGGATTGCGTAGGATTAGCTATGAATCGCGATGAGATGCAGTGAAAAGCTATGAAATGCTATGAAGATCAATGATTTGTGATGAAGCAAAATCAAACTTTGATTTTGTCCGAGACCGGCCACCAAAAGGGAGTCTCAGTTGGTGAAATTGATACTAATTATAACATTTGGAGCCCAAAATGTAGTGCTATGGTTGCAATTCAGATATGCTGCTGGCGTGCGAACGGATATCCATCATCCAATGGATGCCATCAATGGATGATGGAACGTCCATGGATCATCCAAGTCAGACCCTAGTTCGCCGCCACGGCGCCGATGGCAATGGGACCCTGAGATTGAACCTCGGATAATAAACAGTTCTTGATCCAACTTGGAATTGTTGATCCCCAACGCAGCACTCGGAGTCGGGGTTCCCGGCCTTACCTTCGTAGATAGCATCACACAGTTCATGTCTCTTCCTCCACGAGTCACAAGATAGCTGTCCAAGACCAGGGAGACCTCGAGAATGGATGGTAGCTTGGTCATCACAAGGAATCAGGTTGCGGTGTTGATGCGATTGAATCTTAAAACGGAACGAAGATCGCAGATAGCATTATTGGACATGGTAAGTAGACGAGCGTTTTCCGACCGTCAACAACGTGTTGAAGGTTGCGGCGGCGCATGCTCAGCACGCAGTGACCATGTTCCCTCGTGATCCTCGTTGGGATGGATCGATGAAGCAGACTTTCATCCCGTCCCGTCCGATTCCTGCATCCTCTCGCCGGTGGACGCAAGGGCGTTGATGGAATAACAAAGTGGGATCATTTCAAAGTTGGACAGCACGAGTACGTACATCTTTGGTGGCACGGGCATTCGGCCTGGGCCCCGAACGCCTATTGATGGCGTCAACGCCTACTTCCCAGTCCAATGAGTTGGCCGGCCATCAATCATGCCGTTTCTCAACAATTTAACACAAATCCCTCCTTCAACAGCATATAATATACCTGAACCCTAACACTAACCACTAACCCAAACCTCTAACCTGCCGCTTTGCGGCAATCTGCGGCATCATTTCGTGATGCAACCAAATTAAAGCCCAATTCGCAGTTCCTCAATCTTTCCACGGTCATGCCTACGGAATGAATTTCGCGCATAGGGCCTGTCGAGGCGCGACAACTTTAGTAGCATAGGCATTCGTGGACGCCTAGTGATGGCAGTGAACGCCTATCGATCAAATGGACGAGAGCACGGACCAATTACGTCACAGATCTGATCTGCGCACACACGCTGGTCACACGTTTCTCTCCGCTACCACCGTCCCACTTCAATGGCAGATACACCACCAGTCACCGACACTCCGGCTGCATTCATCCCCCAGCATCCATTCGACGACCCAACCGCAGATGTTATCCTGACTTCACCGGATGGCATCGATTTCCACGTCCACCGCGTCGTCCTCTCGCTACTCTCTCCAGTGTTCAAGGCCATGTTTACGCTCCCCCAGCCACCTGATGAGCCAAAGATCCACCCTATCCCGATGGCGGAGTCTACTGTCCTGTTGGACAGAATGCTCAGATTCTGCTATCCGGGTGCGGAGCCGGTGGTCAACTCGATGGACGAGTTGCGAGAAGTTCTGGACGTCGCCGTGCTGAAGTACGACATCCAGTGCGTGGTCCCAGTGGCGAAGAAGTATCTAAAGGACTATATGGACGGCAACGCTCTACGCGTTTTTGCTATTGCATGCCGTTACGAGTGGATGGACTTGGCGAAGGATGCCGCACGGAGCTCATTAACGATTCCCATCCGTTCATTTTTTTCGCCTTCCTTTCCGGACCTGAGATATGTCACGGCGAATCACTATCACGCCCTCCTTCAATACCATGCAGCATGCAGCAGAGTTGCCGTCGATGACACGACGAATTTACGCTGGATTGTTGCCTCTCCTACCGACACGGTCTGGTTCTCGTGCAGGAGCTGCTCGACGCAGACATATCGATGGTACCTTTCGGATGGGGAACTATGGTCGATTCGGGATTGGTTTCTCCTCTACATGAAGGCTGCAAGGAAAATGCTCAAAGTCCAGCCACTCGCGAGGCTCGACGATCCAAAATTGATGCATGGCGCAGTGAAAGCGATGGCATCATGCCCAACGTGTCGGGCGGAGGGTTTCGAGCAGCTTGAAAAATTTGCAAGCGACAACTTTGGGCCGCAAATCGTCGCAAAAATCAATACGGTTCGCTCTTGCCATTCCATCACATGTTCGATGCTGAACCTACGTTTAGGTCATTTTAAATCTCGACTTCTAGCGCTAGGATGATCACCATCCTACTTACGTCACCACGGATGCACCGTCTACCTCCCACCAAATCACCACCGGTGTTTTGTAACGTTCCCTCCCCTCCAATATATGTTCACATTTACGCTACGCGGGATATACGGATAAGACCACTCGGCTGTGGAGGCTCTGATTCATGAGCAGGACGGTCGTGCGTGAACATTGACTCATGTTGAACATTCTAGCTCGGCTGGCGACAGCAAGATTTATACAACTGACCTCTTTGATATGAGCCCAAATGAAAATTGTTCATCCGCTGGAGAGCCGGAGGGGTGTTATGTTTTGAACCTTGGCAAATTCCAGAATGTGATGTGTATGTGAGAGGCAAGATATTTCCTGACTTTGAGCTGGATCCTGGAAGCGAAGAGAAAAGTGATTCATTTGTAACCCACTAATATTTTATTTTATCTGACAAGTGATCCTCAGAGACAAGACCTGCATATGGAGTAAGTCAACGAAGGTCAACGAGATCCGACAGAAGTCCGACACGCACCACAAGTGAATCCACCCCGAGAGAGCCCGTTCCTTCGTATCCTTCAATTCCTACCCTTCAGAGAGGCCAAATCTCTGCGGGAGTCCGTCCCAGAACAGCTGCACCGCCGTCTGATGCACTGTGCCGATCATCAATGACTCGGATCATCCCGGAGCCGCACCCTTTCTCTTCCACCGCGTTCTTAGGCCTGGCACTCCTTGGACCCAATCCATCAGCAATCTTTTTCGCGACACTGTATCTGGCCGTGGCCTTTTTCGCATCTTGGGCGCGTCGAGGCGCATTTGCATCTATCTCCCCAGTATCTGGACAAAACCCGTCGTTCTATCCCACCTGAACGTCTCAAACTGACTGAGCGTGGCTCACTCCCATCGTTTGATTGTCTCATGCACTAATGTCAGTCACTCCCCATTCGATCTCCATGTTTATGATTCTTATTGGCCACCCCCCGCAGTCACTCACGCTTCTCAAAGTCCACCAGTACTGCATGGACGCCTGTTTTACTGGCTCCGGCGTACACCCCCGGCCATAGCAATCTCTTTTGATCCCTGCGTCATAATTCGGTCCATGGACGGACCTGGATAATGCTCGCGCTGCTCGATTAGTGCATGCATGCTGGCGCACCTCGAGGAGAGGACCGATATGGCGCGCGCGCTCAGACAGTAAGCGCCGGCGGCGACGCTGCTTGTGGATAAGGTCTCGAGGCATCGGGATTACGGACGGGAACTGACGGCGGAACAGAAGAGCAATTTGATGACGGTGAGTGCCACTCTTCATTATTCCTTGTGTCGGACGCTAGGTTAACACGACCGTCTGATCTCAGGCCAATTATCGATCGTCGTTAGCCATTGTCCCCAACCCGTGCGTCCCAGGCTCTCAGTCCTCCCCCTTTTCTCGCACTCCTCATTCACGCCTCATGCGCGCCTCCTATTGTTTCTGCTCTCCTCCCATTCCCCCTCCTTCCGCATCCATATGCTGATCTTCCGCCCCGAATGGCGACGGTCGTCTACACTACCTCGGCCGGCTCAACTCGTTCCTCGTCGATCGATACGCGCGCTACTCCAACAGCGCCGCTGCGTCCGCTGATGCCGTTCCGTTCTCCATGCTTCTCAAGTGCGTTGCCTCGACACTCCCTCCGCATCTCTGATATTCAGGAGGAGACGCTCAGTGCTGGTACCTGCCGCCTGCACGACACCGGAGAGCCCAGCACCGCAGCGACGAGCGTCCCATAAATCGTGCATTACGCGTTGCACAACACAGGACTATAATCAACAAGACGTTCAGCGAGGGCTGTCAGCGCGAGAGGCTGTGGGGAGAGTCACGAAATAAATTCCTTGAGGTAAACTCCGAGCTGCTGCTCGCGTCACGTGAGAGTGAATCAGTGTCGCTGAGAGAAAGAGTTCAAACGGTGCCGTCAAGCGAGCATTTTTTTCTCACATCGTCCGGTCAAAATAATCCAGGTTTGGTAAAACTAGCGAAATAAAATAAGCGCGGATATCCGTCATGCGTATCTCTTAGCGAAACCACCTTCCGTCGAAACCATCCCCTGTTGAATGCATAAAATAGGAACCCACGGAGCAGAGATTGAGCGAAGGGTAAAAAATGCCGTATCCTTGCTACGGCTCGAGCCCGAGTCGAACGGGGATCCCAACAGACTCTTGTTGGCGTCTATGACGAGCAGGTGCGGACCACTCTGCTCTCGAGCCTTATTTACCTCGTGGGGCCCTGGGCTAGTGCGGGATATTGGGGGCTAGGGAAATAGCGCGATCAGGAATGTTTCTTGCGTGCCTGATGGGCAGGGGTAGGGGCTACGCGCGGAATAGATGCGCCGTACAGAATCCCGCAGAAATACTCCACCTCCACACGCCCGCAGTTACTATCTCCGCCTAACTCGCAGCCGCTTCCCCGGCTCGCAAAGATACCGCCCATGGTGCGCGCAGGCAGTCCCATGCGCACGCAGCGGCCTCTTTGCGATGCTGGAGGCGAGCTTGTACGCAAGTGCTGCAATGTGCGGGGCTTTACGTTGGCGATTCGACATTCTCAACAGGTGGAGAAAAGGAGTGGGAGGGGGCAAGCAGTAGATTCTGGCGTACATAAGAACACGAGGACGCTCCGAAAGACAATTGAATCCCACCCTTCGGAGCACGAGGAGCAAGAGGGAGACCATGAGGGCGGAAGGAGAGCATAGCAGCAAGGGATGGCCTTACATACCCGTTGTCCGCGTCCTGCCAAGTAACGAAAGTAAGCCTTGTGAAAGAAATAGACGCAAGCAAAGAGGTTGAGACGCGACAGCATCAGCGACATAGGAGCACCACGGAAACCGTGAAGCGCACGTCAAACGACCAGGAAGGAGGGAAAGATAAGGAGAACAGGGAAACGCACCGTAAATAGGGGAACATCGGTGTGAGGGTAGAGGGCCTCCTTCGCCGTGCAGGTGAGCAGAGTTTCGAGGTCGGTGAGGCGGAATATGCCGAAGCGAGAAGTGGAAGGGTGAAGAATACGAGCGAAGCAAAGCGATGGCGCAGAAGGTGGGAAAGGAAAGCGAGTGCGATTTAAATGAACGGAACTGACCTTGGCTCCGACTGTACGACCGTGCACACGACCGCCAAGACTTGTGAGAGCATCCGCCGGAAGCTGGCGCGGGTCGAAAGACGACATCAAAATATGATTGTGAACGGTGTGTCCGTACTGTATCTGCAAACGCTGAGTCAAATTACACAAAACAATGAATGGTGCGACGAGAAAATGAATAAAATTAACGTACTAGCGGACAGATAGCTCTCGGCCCGGCATCGTCGAAGGACGATAAAAAGAGTAAGGATGGAGCGGGAGAAGGAGCGGAGACAAGCCATAAACGAGGTCCGGATACTCCGAGGCACGCCCGTGGAAGGACGAGCAAGGAAAATGCTCGCGAGTCTTCGCCCGCGATGCTTACATAATACGCTTCTCCACCCGCGAGACATGAGAAGGTCTGGACAAACGAGCCAGGCTCGCGCGAAGGGATAGCGCTATAGCGGGGGGTCGTGGGGACGGATGAGAGCGAGCACTAGTGACTCGTGCTGGCGAAGATCTCTCGTCCCGCGTGCGTTGGGACGACAAAAAACAATAAAAAGTCGTGGGCGCTCAGCGGGCGCCGATGAGGCGCAAGCGCAAGACGAGCAGCGATACGAGCTCGGCGCGGGCCGAAGTATTGGCGCCGCCCGGAGCGCGAGCCAGCGGTGGACGCAGAGAATCGCGCTCGTTGTCTGTGGAGGCCATCCTGCGGCGTGAGTCGCCCGTCTTGCGGCGCAGCTCCGTCCCCGCCGGACGCTCGTATGCAGACACGCCCGCGCGCGCAGGACTGACGCCACCAGCGGTTCGCAGTGCCAGATACCCTGGAATGTTCGTCCCGGCCGACGTCCCTGCCTCGACACACCCGCACGCGCATGCCATCCGTGCTTGCAATCTCCCGCGCAAGTCCCGTCCCGCGTTCGCGGCCCACAATCCCGGTGCACCCGCATTCACCCACTCGCCGCGCGCTCGACATGCCGCCGCAAAATCAGGAAACGTCGCGATGCGGTGGGAAAGAAAGAAAAAAACACGCCTCCGAGCTACTACAAGGGAGAGCGAGAGAAGTAAAGGAAGACTCACCCATCCTAACGTAAAAAGTCCCCGTGCCTCCGTGAACCCGAGCACGCCCTCCTCCTCGTCCATCGCGCACGTGTCGCGGGATGAACAGCGTCTCGGCGGCGTACATAGCACGATTTAGTGTCTGCATGGCGTGTTAGCGGCGGCGATGACGACGGAGGGAGGGGGGTTGAGGGGAGAAGGAGGGGGGGATAGTACGCGATGCCGAGTGAGGAGCGGGTGGTGGGGGAGAGAAAACGAAAAAAAAGGATGGGGGTACAGGCTGGATCTGGTGACGAAAGAAAGCACAAAGAGCAGCACGCACCCGTCCTCGCGACCTCCCTCCCCAACAATAACTCGCACGTCTCGAGGTTCCCTCACGATGCCCAGGAGCCACGGGAGCGTCGCCTCCGGAAGGATGTGCGGGTGGTGCAAAGAGGCTTCGTCCCGCGATGTAGCGAGTCGTCCGGCCCGGCTCGCATGCCTTGGGATCCTTCACGCGGGGGTGCGTCGTCGCACACAGGGCCATGCGGCGTGGCGTACGTGGCAGCCGCGCGCACCGTACGAGCGAGCCCCGATGGTATCGTAAGGGGCGCTAAGTATGGCAAGACGAGGGCACAAATGGCAAGGAAAGGATACATCAGCAGGCATTTCCACTTGAAGCGAATGCGAGTCACACACCTCCAAGTACGCAGACTCCGCGAGTCTGTGCTCCCGCCGTCGTATTCCGGGTACACCTCGCGCAGGGGTGGAGGCCGTGTGATGACGGGGGTGTGTACCTTGACGTGCTGCTGGAGGACGCGGAGCTTGAAGTGATGCCCGGGACGTCGGTTACGGTCGACCTCCCGCCCGACGACGCGCTGCTGGAGGCCTACGCATGGGGCCGAGGCCTTGGTGTATGGCTTGCTCTTGAATAGCCATGGGGAGGCGTGTGATGCGCCGCCGCTCGAAGGATGCGTTCGGAGTTCTAGTCAAAGTGGGATTCAGAGTGGGGTTTGCGGCGCGTTTTGGCCGCGTCGGCGAAGCGTGAGTGAGATTCGGATGTGAGGGGAGGGGCCGGGCGTCTGGCGTCCGGAACCAGGCGGTGGCGCGCTCGCGCTGGGGTGCGAGCGTTGCTGGACGCTAGCGAGAGAGGTACGGACGCAGCTACTAGTAATGGCCCTGTCGGCGTCCGGGCCGGAGATTACCGGCGTCTCTTGCCGCCAATGCCGGTTGACCGGTCCCGCGACCGATTAAATCCGACCAGCGTTGGGACTGAAACCGTGCGCAACTCGGGACCATTTCCGGATAAACCAATCCCCTTGGTAGGTAGGTAGGTGTTACTACACGCCACAGTCCAAATAACGAACGCCAGTTTCCACGAGTTACCCCAGAGCAGTACAAAGCAAGCTAAAAAATACACCTTCGCCTTGGGCTTCCATACGCCATCCAAGCCGAGCTCGCAGATACACAAGCAACCATACGGTCACGCATGCCCCGCTGTAGAGCCCAGATCATGACTGAAAGCGATCAGTAATAACACCACTTCGCCAGAACAATTCCTCTCGACACGACCGCCTAAAACTGCCTAAATAATATATTAGGTACTCAGAGCAGGAGTGTACAGATATCCTCAGGACACATTTTTAAACTCAGCCAAATCTCAGTTTATCGTGTCGCGCAAGTTCGGGTCGTCTTTTCGTTACCAACCCAGTCCGTGCATTGTCACATTATT
This sequence comes from Mycena vulgaris, assembly GCA_029204335.1. Classification (NCBI taxonomy): domain Eukaryota; kingdom Fungi; phylum Basidiomycota; class Agaricomycetes; order Agaricales; family Mycenaceae; genus Mycena; species Mycena vulgaris. The sequence goes on from JARGYA010000163.1 coordinate 77,596, forward strand.
TCCCGCCCAATATTGTCCTTCCAAAACATTTGGCTTAGGTGCAGTAATTCTCTCCATTTTCCTCGGATCCTGGACGACGCCATCTTCTGTATAAAATCAAGCCATATCTCAAGAACGGAGCTCGCAACTATTGTGCCTGTGGCCAGGATTCGGCGCAGCGTCCATCTCTTACCCACGATGGAATAATCAAGATCATTGAATGCTGCAAGGAAGGGCGGCCACTCAGCAGTAACAATCGCAACCTGGCACATATTGTTGAAGGAATGTGCCTCGAATACAGACTAAAGAATAAATAATACTTATGGATGCGCCCGAATAGACAAATCCGCGAGAATGAATCCAGAATGACAGGAAGTCCCCTGCAGAATTTGTTTGCGAAATCCACACCGCACATCACAGGAATGCACAGATGTGGAACTCCGCAAAGAAATGCGGGAGAAAAATCCCCGGACAACACAAGCCCGAGGTACAACGGCAAGGTAATCGCTCACCCTGCGCCTCCCTCCCCTGGAAGCAGACGACAGCGCGGGGCAACGAGGGAAGCCAAGAATAGTAGGGAGCGGACTCCCGAAATAGTGGTTAGACCAAAGAGAACCGATACTACACTTGATCTAAGCCAGTGACGCCAGAGTGGTGAGGATCCACGATGTGGGTGCACGGTATTTATATGACGGATATTGCACACGGACCAGGTAATGTGGTGCACGGACCAACTGCGGACACACCCAATGAGCGAGAAATGAGTCATCTTTTCGCGGGCGTGAAATCCCAGTCATATATTCAGAAAAGCTATCGTGACTCGAGCGGGACATATTTGTTCGCGGTTGATCACGCTTTGATCGCCTGCCAGACGGTCGAAGGGCGCAATGGTGAGGGAAGCTGTGGCTGCCGGCACGTTGTTGGCACATTGTGTACCACATGCACAACACACGTGGATCACCGGAGGGAAAGTGGCGCAAAGCTGTTAACATAAGTACCTTTTCACCACACCCCCGTTCTTCTCTTCTGACCGCCACTACCTCCGCTCGCGACACTTCTGCAATGCATTCCGTCAAATCCAAGCTGGAACACAAATTCCTCGGAGACCCCGACACGAAGAAACACCTGAAACACGTGTGCGCAGGCCTGTCGACCGTGCTCGGAATAGCGAAGGATGTAGCGTCCAATGCCGGCGTTCCGGGACTTGCGATCGGTATCAGCGGCTTACAAACCGTCCTCGATATAATACAGGTGCGTAAAATAGCCGCAGTCGATGGAATTGGCGTGGACTTGAAACACAGAAAACATCGCAAAATGCAGACGACGTCGAAGAGCTATCAAAATGTCTAGACCGTCTGACCTGCGTGCTGAACAATGCCCAAAAAAGGGGCGGTATCTCCCCGGCAGTACTCGATCGAATGAATGAATTCGGCAGGTCCGTCTTTTCCTAGCAGGTTATGCGTCCTGAATGCTAAATACTATTTCTCAGGGGTTTGGATGAGATTTCAAAAGGGGCGAGAGAATTGAAATCACACAACGTCGTAAAGCGTGCTTTGAGCTTCACTCGGGATTCGGACTGGTTGAAGGGCCAGGTTCAGGCAGTTACCTGGTCGATCGAAAGCTTCACGGTGAGTTCAACCCCTGTAGTGAGATCGCCGCAATGATGCAGGCTTATAGGTGGATACCATGCTCAACATTGAATTCGCTCTTGATGTGAGGTTTCTATAATCTCGTTGAGGATACGGTACTGAATTGGTGATTGAAGCAGCACTTCCATCGGGTCCACGATGATACCCAGGTCGTATTAGGGAAACTGAATGAGATACAGGAGAAGGTAGATGTAAGTTGGATATTACCAGCCCGGTAGTGCAAGTATTGATAATTGTGTCCTCCTAGCAAGTATTGGTTAAATTGGACACGAGAGGTGAGTATGACCTGTTAATCAATGTCCGGGACTCACATCCAGTGTAGATGGACTCCCACCTCACGCCGTGGAGGCGGTGTTCAATTCGAAGGATCGGGAACCTTGCCTCTCATCCACGAGGACGGAAATCCTAGCGGAAATTTCCAGTTGGATCAATGTGAATAACTCCAAGACCGATCCGGCGGACGCCGAACATGCTGAACCGAATCGGCGGATCTTCTGGCTAAATGGTTCCGCCGGGACGGGAAAGACCACCATTGCCTATACTGTGGCCCAATCTTGCAATGACAGAGAACCCAGCATCCTTGGGGCCAGTTTCTTCTGCTCACGTGATGATGCAAACTGTAGCAATCTTGCTCTTATCTTCACAACAATTGCCTATCAGCTAGCCTTGTTCAACCCAGTGTTTGCAGCCGAAGTTTCGAAGGTACTGCGAGCAAAACCTGATATCGGATATGCCAGCGCCAGTTACCAACTGGAGGAGCTCATCGTGAAGCCCCTTCGAGTTTGCCGGGACTCATTCATGGGATGTGTGATCATACTAGATGCACTGGACGAGTGCAAGGATCCTGCCACAATATCGACCATCCTTTCTGCGCTTTCTCGCCACATCCAGGATCTGGTCCCTTTTCTATTTCTAGTGACTAGCCGACCGGAAAATCACATCAGCATCGCTTTCAAATCTGACCACTTGCAACCCAATACTCAAAAATTCATTCTTCACCAAGTCAAACTCGAAGTGGTGGAGCAGGACATCAGGCATTATCTTTCGATGAAATTACTGGAGACTCGGAGGAATTATGGAATTCAGGACCCTTGGCCAGTAGAAGAATCTATTGATCTTCTGGCAAGACTCTCTTCCGGGCTGTTCATTTTTGCAGCAACTTCGATCAAGTATATCGAAGACAGATCCTATTCCAATCCCCGAGGCCAACTACAGCACCTTATTGGACCTGCGGACACGAGTCTGGAAGGGTCTTCACCGCTCAAGAGGCTCGATGACCTATATACAGATGTTCTCACTCGCGCTTTTCCAAATATATCGGTCTCCTTTCTTGGCCTCCTCAAGATGGTTCTAGGTTCAATTGTTCACCTTCAAGACCCCTTGCCATCAGTCGCCCTTGAGACACTTTTAGGATTAGGTCCAGGTCGTGTTAGAGAAACCCTGCTGCATCTTCACGCACTTCTCATTGTCCCTGAGGAAGAGAACCATGTCATTCGACTTCTTCACCCGTCATTTGCTGATTTTATCACAAATCCGAAGAGATGCACCATTCCGAATTATGTTGTGAAGCTGGAGGAACAGCATACTCTGCTTGCACAATCCTGTCTGCTGGCAATGCAGGGACTTTCCAGAGACATTTGCCAGATCAGAAACACCTCACTTCTAAACAGTGAGATAAGAGATCTTCCAGCACGTATTCAGAAACATGTCCCAGCTCATGTGCAATATGCATGCCGTCACTGGGCACATCATGTTTCCAAGTGCATGATTTCATCCACTCTCCTTGCGCTCCTGCAGACATTCTGTGAACAGCACCTTCTTCACTGGATGGAAATTTCTAGTCTTTTAGGAGAACTTCGAAATGTACTCGTGTCTGCGAGCGATGTGCGCCGTGTACTTTTGGTGATATTCATATTTTAACATCGTAGACCCACACTGAGATTTTTCCATAGAAGGGGAAAAGAGCGGCCAGTACTACAATTGAGCTTCTCAGTGATTGTGAACGTTTTGCGTGTGAATTTTTCACTGTGATCAGCACCTGTGCTCTGCAAATCTATCACTCTGCTTTGCTATTCACACCAAAGGATACCAAGATTCGAAAAGTGTATAGTGGGCAGATGGATCTGCCACTCCATATTTTGAATGCAGTTGGAAACACGTGGCACCCCTGCATGCGGATTATGGATGGACATTCCGCTTGGGTCAAGTCAGTGGCATTCTCCCCCGATGGCATGTATATTGTATCTGGGTCCTATGACTACACAGTCCGGCTGTGGGATGCAGCGAGCGGGGCACATCTGGGGACCCTCAAAGGACATTCTGGTGGAGTCAACTCAGTGGCATTCTCCCCCGATGGCACGCACATTGTCTCTGGGTCCGATGACAACACAGTTCGGCTGTGGGATGCAGCAAGCGGGGCACATATGGGGACACTCAAAGGGCATTCTAGACGGGTTAGATCAGTGGCATTCTCCCCCGATGGCATGCACATTGCCTCTGGGTCTGATGACAGCACAGTTCGGCTGTGGGATGCAGCAAGCAGGGCACATCTGGGGACACTCAAAGGGCATTCTGATTATGTCAATTCAGTGGCATTCTCCCCCGATGGCATGCACATTGCCTCTGGGTCTAATGACAGCACAGTTCGGCTGTGGGATGCAGCAAGCGGGGCACATCTGGGGACACTCAAAGGGCATTCTGATTATGTCAATTCAGTGGCATTCTCCCCCGATGGCATGCACATTGCCTCTGGGTCTGATGACTTCACAGTCCGGCTGTGGGATGCAGTAAGCAGGGCACATCTGGGGACACTCAAAGGGGATTCTGATTATGTTAAATCAGTGGCATTCTCCCCCGATGGCATGCACATTGCCTCTGGGTCTGATGACAGCACAGTTCGGCTGTGGGATGCAGCAAGCAGGGCACATCTGGGGACACTCAAAGGGCATTCTGATTATGTCAATTCAGTGGCATTCTCCCCCGATGGCATGCACATTGCCTCTGGGTCTGATGACAGCACAGTTCGGCTGTGGGATGCAGCAAGCGGCGCACATCTGAGGACACTCGAAGGGCATTCTCGTCCGGTCAACTCGGTGGCATTCTCCCCTGATGGCATGCATATTGTATCTGGGTCCCATGACTTCACAGTCCGGCTGTGGGATGCAGCAAGTGGGGCACATCTGGGGACACTCAAAGGGCATTCTGATCGGGTCAGATCAGTGGCATTCTCCCCCGACGGCATGCACATTGCCTCTGGGTCTGATGACAGCACAGTTCGGCTGTGGGATGCAGCAAGCAGGGCACATCTGGGGACACTCAAAGGGCATTCTGATTATGTCAATTCAGTGGCATTCTCCCCCGATGGCATGCACATTGCCTCTGGCTCCGATGACAAAACAGTTCGGCTGTGGGATGCAGTGAGCGGGGCACATCTGAGGACACTCAAAGGGCATTCTAGTTCAGTCAGATCAGTGGCACTCTCCCCCGATGGCACGCATATTGTCTCTGGCTCCGATGACAAAACAGTTCGGCTGTGGGATGCAGTGAGCGGGGCACAGCTGCACATGCTAGAGGACCATTCCGGTTCCGTGAGATCTGTAGGTTTCTCCCTAAACGGTGTCTACATTATCTCGAGAGCGGCGGGCAACACAGCATGTGTATGGGAGACAGCCACTGGAGTATGTTTGGAGACACCTGCCGTGCATCTGCTTGAGTCCTCACAGCATAACTCCTCAAAACGACCTCAATCATCTGTGTGGTCCGATGAGTGGATCTATTCTCTGACGGAGAGCGGGTGGATTCACTCCCTGCTCCACAATCAGCGCATTTGTTGGATTCCTGTTGAATTTCGGAATGGATGCTTTTCCTCATTTGCGCATGGGGTGGTTCTAGGATTGCCGGATGGAAGGGTCGTAATTCTGGACTTCACAGGGATGGATTCCTACTACCAAACCGGCCGACAGTGATATTTAATGTACAGTCTTCTTTGTTTTCTTGAAGTTCAAATTGTATGGATTGCTTGTTCGTTGAGACCGTCGTGCACGGAATGGCGCGCGAGCTCAATTTATGATTTATCTGTTTTTTGGCCGGCCACACTTAAATATAACTCAGAGTGTAATTTAAGCAGCTTACATTCAGTTGTACTTCTATGACTGAAGAAGAATAGGCTAATCAGATTTTACAGGCTTCCTTCAAAATTGCCGTCCATACCCGTGTCCCAGCGGCCCTTGACGGGGTAGATAGGGTCTAGGGAATGGCTCAGACGTGAGGCATCAGTCATAGCTTATTTTTCATTAGCGGCAGCGGCTTGTCGTTGCCCTGTATCAGGCTTACGGCCATTACTTTGATTGTTACTGATTCTGGTGACAGTGCGAACCATAGCTTTTTAAAAGTCAGGAAATAATCAGATTTTAATTGGACCACTCTCATTTTTTCTCTTCAACAGCAGAGAGCTGGTAATAAATGCTTGACACATATCCCACAACTATGTCAGTTTTATTGAGGCTGTTCAATGATCACAGGTACCCTTTTGGGACAAAGGTTTTCTCGTCCTCGGGAAGTGAGGAGTCTTAACTTTTCGGTAGTTTTTACATGAGCTGTGACTTACCAATAAGGCCTCTGTCCCAGTGCCGTCACATGTTCCAGGCTTTGCAGTAATAATCTGGTACATATACATGTCTTTCCGGGTGTTTTGAGCCCTCCTGAACATCTTTGACGCACTGTGAGACCTGCCAGAGAAATTCCGGCTCCTGGACAAAGAGATATTTCTCGTGGACGTGAAATCTATATTTTCTGGTGCATCTAATGACGTCACGTGTTTGGTCGCGTCCCTTTCCCCTCACGAAACAGTGCCAAACACCCCTGTGTTTAAGCCACTGGCGTTGTTCTGACGCCTTATGTGGATCCTAGATCTCATTGACATGGAAAGGGACCATATGTACTCATTCATACCATCAGGACACCAGATCTTCCGACAGGTGGTCACCTGGAGGTCCAAATACCATCCCCCTTGGTAAAATTCCATTTCACTCACTTGGCTCCAATTTCACCGACCCACATCGTAGTCATGGTTTATCTGGACCAGAATGGGCACGATCAAGGGCATCTACCGGGGGGTACTGGCGGTTCAACTGATGTGAAGCCCATCCGCAGTAAGTCGATACGGGCTCGAAGTTAAAACAAGCTGGATCTCCCATCCCCACGTGATGTGTGAATCTTATCGCTCTAGTTTTTATAATTGATTCTGTGATTCTGGATCAGTGAGATCGAATCTAGTTGCATGAAGAAATGGGTGTTGCCCCGGGTGGTAAGAAATCGTGACCAGCAGACTAAATACAATCAGATCCCTCAGCGTCCGCACTGATGCACATTCTGGTTGCCTCTTTTTTTGGTTTGCGGGTCGATGGGCGGGCCTTTGGCGCTAGCAATTCGCGATTTTACATTCGGACGAGGGGAGTCACAGGGAGTGGGGACGGGCAAAGAATATCATTGCATACGTAAGAACACGAAGACGTCTTGAAATGGAATGATAATCCGATCTTCCTAGGGCGCGCAGCAGCAAGAGAATATACATAGCGGGAGTCATGAGCGCGGAAGGAGAACATAGCATGCGGGGATATTCGACGGAGAACCGCAGGCGCTGGCGGGGTTGCGGGAGTTGAGGATACGGCTGCACAGGCCAGGAGGATATAGAATGTATATATATCATTTGCGTCCGAGGGTAAACTGAGGGAAGGCATGCGCGAGCGCTGGCGACGATGTGAGCGCGAAGCAGGGAGCACAGCACTGATTGGAAGCGGCGCAGCGGGCGCGGGGAATCCCACGGGGATTGAATCTTCGGCGAGGACGACACGATGCGACGCGCATGGGTTGAGCGTGAGGGCGAGGGCGCCGAGGATGGGGCGGGTATGGAGGACGAGGACGTGCAGGAATGATCGGAGCAGGAGGTACGTTGCGGAGGCAGTGAAATGGAACAGAGCGCAGGGATTCAGCGGAAGTCGAGTCGGGCCTGCGGGCGGAGCGAGCGTGAACGCGCGAGCAGAGTGCGCGGAAGGGCGGGGAGGGTGCGCGTGCAGGTGGAGCGGATGGGGGCGGGATCCATCAGAGATGGAGCGGACGGGCGAGTGTGCGCTGTCAGTATCGCGGCGCCGGCGCAGGACGCGCAGGAGATGGGCGCAGGCGGGCAGATGCGAGGAGCAGAGGGGTGAGGTGGAGGGGCGGGTGGGGGGTTTATGAATCCAAGCCTTCGGTCATCATCGATCAGTCTTCACGATGCGGTGTCTGGTACGTGCGCGTGGGCACCAGCAGCGTCAGCGGCAAGGAGGCGCGGAGCGTTGACGGGAGGGAGCGCGATCGCGAGGAGCTTCACGGGGCTGGCGCAGAGGAGCGTTGCCGGGCCAGAAAGCAGAAATTGGGCGCCAACGAGCTGCATAGATCTAGATGCGCCGACTGGGAGCCAGTCGTCCGGATGGCAGGCGTCGAGCGAGCAAAAACGAAGCTGACGAGAGCGAGTCACGCTCGTCACGCTGATGTGATCCGTGTGCGGCGCCGCGGCCCGAGATTTGAGTTTAATCCGATCTTGTTTCGAGCTCGTCCGCATCCTTGGCTTGAACCGGAAGCCTCTGTCTTCGCTCGTTGCCAGAATTTGTGTCCCCCGGGAGTTGGAAAAACGTAGCTGCCTATGAAATATTTAGCCGAGGCGTTAGAACAAAGCGCGCTGTGCATACAGCTCGGAGTTTCATAAGCGCCTGCGTAACGAGGGTCAGACGAAAGAAATGAGCGGGCGTGGTGCGCGATGCACGGCTGCGCTAGATGATCACGGGGGCAGAGCTTTCGCTGCAGAGCCTGGTTTGACTCCCGGCGCCCGCATAAAGGAGGGTTGGCGACAATTCATATTGCCCCAACCGGGATGGACGGTGGACGGAGGGCAGCAGTTGCCTTGGCTCAGCCGCCCAAACTATACCCCGAATTGAGAATCCAAAGCTTAATGTCGCAGCGCCGCTGGCCGCAGATGATTATATATCCTTTTCAGCAGTCTCCTCTCTCTAAGTATGCCTCTTCCGCCGCCCATACTACATTCTCAACACAGACCCGCATTGACAGCGCAGATTCCATACAAAGCAGCGGGTGTGATGTGTGGCACACCGCTGCAACAGTTCTACCATTGTTCGCAACAGATGCGGGTTCGACTCCCGGCGCACGCATATGGACGATCCACGAACATTGGCTTTTTCCCGCTAGCGAAATTCTCAGTGAGGGTGAAAGGAGACAGTATGTTCCGTTGGGTTATGGTAAGTATACATAGGTACTTGCTCCAAGTTGAGAAGCCAAAGATGAATGTGGAACAAGATGATTATATCCCGTTCGATCATCCCCTCTCTAGACCCCGTCTGTCCACACGACATTCTGAAAAGGTGGCCATCTCAGCAGTGCAGATCTCATGCAATGCAGCGGGTGTGGTGCGCGACGCGCGGCTGCGCCAGATAACGAAGGTAGTCACTGCTTCGCAGCAGAACTGGGTTCGACTCCCGGCGCCCGCCTTGTATGTAGGCCATGGTAGGCCATGTGCTTTTCTTCTTTGCATTCGTCTGGGTGGGACGGGAGAGCTACTGAGAGGGGAGCTGAGCCATCGAGAACAATAGAGAGCGATCCATGGCACTTGTGGGTGCCTCTGGATGGCAATCGCGCGCGATATTTGCCCACATCCGTCAGGTCAAAAGTAAGGGAACCATGCGCGGCGCACCGCTGTAACAATTAATGAAGAAATACTCTTACCACCCGCGGTGCGAAACGGAAGCGAGGGAGCGGGTGTAGTGCACGGGGCACGGCTGCAGTAAATCTAATTATGATCTCCAGTCCAGCAGCATATGTATATATCCGGGTTCGACTCCCGCATAATTTGGCTCTTGGTCGTTTTTTGATTGGACGTCCCGGGTATATCTGGAACATAGGAGCCTCGATGAAGTGAATCCTCCGGCGGTTCAAATCAATTCGATGCCAGCATCCGAACTATATATGGACTCGAGGACCGAGGTTGAATTATTTCACGGCTGCCATCAATTTCGATTCAACTTTGGGGCCTCTAAACCCGCCACCAACAACATATGGAAAATTCTGAAGAGACAGATTTCAAGTAAATATCATTGCATTCGGACCCGCCCGGGAGGCTGCCGGCAGGATGCATCCGATAGTTTTCTCGGATGTTCCGCCTGATCCGCTCGCTGGCGCCCTCTGCCTTTCTTTCCCAGTTCAATTAAACTAGTAATTCTCTGACTGGAAAATGCAAGAAAAAATGAGTACCCAATGCATCGCGGGTCAGAGCGGGCGTAGTGCATGGCGCACGGCTGCACCAGATGCTCTTGTATCGTCTGACTGTGCACGGTTCAGCCGCTGCGGACGGGTTCGACTCCCGGCGCCCGCATGGTAGATTCCGACGGCCTCTTTTGTTTCGCGGGCCGGCGCTTAGGTACATGGAGCAGTCACACCCGCAGACCGAGCGCGCAAGACTCCCTCCTGGATGTGGGATGTGGGATCGCAGCAGCGTTCGCACTCGCGCACTCAAAGCCACAGTCACAAATCACTTCGACGTGCGGAAAGGCGCAGTCGCTTCAACATGACAAGGCGAGTGAGAATGGAGGGGGCCGACTGGATCTTCCAAGATAACGGAGGCACCGCCGACACGAGGATCCTAATTTGGGAACGGAGCGCGGAAGGAGAAAATGGTGGCGATGAAGATCAATTTTTAAGTCTCCGACAGGACCGCGGCGGGGGCTAGGTATTTGAACTCGCAGCGCAGACTAGGTCTTCGAGTGCGAAGAGGGGGGCTTAAGATGGGCGGGCGCAGGCGGTGGCGATGAATTAAGCGACAGGGCGGGCGCGGGCGGGAAGGCTTCCCATGGCAGCTCGAGAAGGGAGAGCAGGCTGGTATTAGAGGAGGAGCCTAACGACGCCGAGTAGCGGAAATCTTCGATCAGGGGCGAAGATAAAGATAAGGCGGGTGGGATTGAGCGGGCATGGTGTCCGGGGATGAGTCGGAGCGGGGGAAACAAGGCGCGGATGGAGTGAGTTGAGGATGGCGGGGATTGGATTCAGAGGTAGGGCGCGCAGGGAACGGCGGCGAGCGCGGGGCCTGTCAGTATAGACGCGCGAAGGAGGTGCACATGGAGGTGTGCGACGACGGCGGACGCGAGCAGCGGACAGAGTCTGAGCAAAGATTGGGCAGGTGTGCTCCGTCATATCACGACACCAGCGCAGAAGGGAAAGGGGCGGACAGAATCACAGAAAACACACCAGGAGGCCTACACCGTACTTGCAATTGCATGCGTGGGTGATGGGACAACGAAGGGCGAGTGTCGGCGCCGAGTCAGCCGTCGCGAAGCGGATTCTACGCGCGTGCTTGCTGCCAGGCGAGAGCGTCCAGTGGAGCGGGCGCGAGGAGCTTCACCGCCCTTGTGCGGAGGTCTAGCGAGCACGAAGAGCTGCAAAATTGCACAGACGGTGTCGTTGCGGTGTCGTTGAATGGGCCACGGCGGCAAACGGTAAAATGACCAACCAGAGAGCGAGTCACGCTCGTCACGCTCGCATGCTGATGTGATCCCCGGCCGGCACCGCGGCACGGGAGTGCAATTCACATTCAAACCAAATTTGAACTCGTCTGCTCCCTTGGCTTGAGTCGGAGGCCAACATCCTCGCCGAAAGTCTCCTTGGACTAGGATTCGAAAGGTAGCTGTGTATTTAGCCGAGGTTTACAACCAAGAACCATATGCAGCTCGGGGCCTCAAAAGCTCCTACGCAATTTTATTCGCCGGAAGAGTGATGTTTTTCCGGGGAGACCGTTTCAGCACGTAGCCACTACAATCATTTGGAATTGTCCAGAACAGAATTTTACATGAAATTTAGAAGAATTTCTGAGATCCAACCTTCTCCAGTCGCTTTACAACACCCGAATGCCTCACACTGTTTCCGTGCTCCCCAAAGTAGCGATGGGACTGAAGGGAATTGGAGGTTAATGCTACAGCCGACCATTCAGGAGTGTATTTGCATACCTCAAAGCTCCAATCCCACAGTCCTCGTATGAGATAGCCTATGTTGTCAACGTAGATTCTCGCTTCACGATCGACAGGGTCACCAAATTGAGGGAGATTGTTCGCCAACACAATAAACTTCGAGATGAGGTCCTGGGCAATGCATGTGGCCCACTCAATGGCCTCTACCTCCGAGTACTCTTTGTCGTACATTAAAACGACGATGCCATTGTGAATTAAGCCGGTGGATTGTCTGCAAGTGAGACGAGACAGGACACGTGGTCCAGGAGATGCTGGCACTCACTCGACGTTGAAGGAAAGAATGTCATTGACCCAAACCACAATGTCCGTGGCGAGCTGACGTATTTCACTGATTGCTGGATCGCAAAGGACATCTTCCGAGAGATTGAGCTGCACATCGCACATGCAGATGCACGGCCCCATTCCCGATGTACGCCTGCGCAATGATATGTACTCCTCCAGACTCCCAATAGGGTCGTTCACAGTTCACTTTTTTTCCCCCCATTTTTTGCTGGATCTTTGGTTTTACTTGGTTTTTGCTCGGGATTTTTTCCCTTTTTAATTCAGCGATGTAAAAAGGGTTGAAAATGGAAGAAACGAAGTGTCTAGGTGCAAAATCCATGAAACGGCAGAAAAGAGGGAAGAGAAAAATGGCCAGAAAAAGTGAACTGTGAAACCCCCCGACGAAAGCTCCATTTTCTCTCCCTTTTTGCACTCCTTTTTTCGTTTTACTTAGGTTTACATCCCTGTGTAGTTCAGATCCCTCCGGGACATCTCAGGGGGCCTCATATGTGCATGCGGGGCATAACAAAAGCCTGTCTCCCACCCTGTTTGATGCGGATATATTTATTTGGAAAACAGAATGAAAAATGGAATGAAAAATGGAATGAAAAATGGGAGGAAAAATGGAACCGTGAACGACCTTAATATATCCGGAGTTCCTATTCCGCGCCTCCTCTACGACAGCATCAATGTAGACCTGGAAGCGACTGATAAGCGTGCTTTCCAGGCGTCCGATGGCTTCGAGATTTCGAGGGTCTTGATAAATACAGCGTACATTCGCGCAACCTTGTCCCCAAGCCATTCTGGGAATGGGCGCTTCTCGTATGGCAATCGCAGGACATTCGTAATGCTTTTGGCATATTCTCCGGCTTCAGCAGAGTCCGCAACATCCGTATACGTGTCCACGATCAGGAAGGCGTTCATCAGGTCGATGCAGATGTCGTGGTTTTCTATAGCAGGATACTCAGAGAAGGTCCCCAAGGTAGAACATGGGACGGAGATCACCTTTGCTGGCGGTAGGATAACATAGTGTACCCATAAGATCTGCGGATACTCGTGAGCACGTCGGTGAGCGACCATGATTACTGCAGTACCACAGTTGCATGCTTCGTACGCGGTCTGCAGCCGTGGATGTAATTCTGGCAAGAATTCAGATATCGCTGACGCTGATCCTTCACGGTAGTGCGGGTTGAGGGAACGTGGCCACGGCCACGAGTCCAGGAGACCCACCGGAAGTTCGATAAAGCAGTCGCTTTCTGCAGGTGAAGCCATGAGGACATCGGCTGTCGTACTATGATTGCTTATACTTATAGGACCCGCGCCAGCAGTATTAGGGCACGCTGACTGTAATATAGCCTGTTCTGTTGACTGAAACTGTCTTGTGGTGAATCTTCGTAAGATTTAATATCGGCAAAAGGAGTAGGATTGCAAAAATACAAGGAGCATAGTGTCCTGCTTAGCACGGATAGTGCCATTTACCTCTGATTGGCGTCAGCGTTCCAATCCAACGGTATCTCTTCTTGTGCATGTCGCAGTTCGCTATTGTTTTTATCGGCTTTTTTGGGTTTGGAGTACAGATCAGGATGATAGATATGCGCAGATGTCGTAGATAGATTTGATGGAGTGTCAATGGGCAACCCCGCCGTTCCGAGGGTGATAGGAAATCGGTCGCAAGCCCGATTGACACCGAACCTGCCGAGCGGCGACACCCTCAGCAACTTGAGGGCATTTCCAGCGAAACGAAACGCTTGGAATCACCGATTTTCTATGATTTCCGGTTTCCTTTTGTTTCGGTACGAACACACTGACGAAATCCACCGTAACAGCTATTAGCGCCGAGTATGGCCCACTATGTGCTATATGCGATCTGTCAATATCCTGACGCCGCATTGGTAGCACTTGCGCCTATCTCTGATGTTCTTGCGAGACTCGTCGTCACGCGTGCACTTTGCATTCTCAATACTGCCTGTGGCCTGCTGGTGGGCGAGCGGCGAAACCCTCGGTTACGGCGGAGGATGCATCAGATGCGACACACGGCACATGCCAATTGCTATGTGTGGCAGTGTAACTAGGTCCATCGGCCAGCAAATGCGACGAGAACAAGAGCGTGCAGAGGGAGTGACTCGGTCTGACATGGATATTGATGTTGCGCTATAATCCCTTTCCGCGATTCATTTATTTTGAATACTGTACCCGGTGCCTCAGATTTTTTCCGGCCGCTTGCAGCACGGGTCCCGCAACCAGAAATCCAAGATCAAGTCCTCCCTCCGCAAGAACTGCGTTCATCTCGGAATTTACAGGCATGTGGTGCTTATACCTTGGCATGTAAATACGACGTTATACGATTGTAGGCCCTACCCAACGGCCTTTTTATGCCGCCGGCTACCTAGCGTCCTCCAGAGGGCGCCAACAGTGAGTTTTCCTCTTTTTGTTCGTATCAACGAAGTTCTAATCACTCTAAAAAGGGGACCATTGATCCAGTGCGCCTCAGACGTCGACGGAGAACGAGCACAGATAACACGAATGGCAAGCGCCCGTAATACGTTTACAAAGTTCTCATCTTTGATGCACCATACTCAGGGCGTCGCCGGCGAAATGATCCCCAAAACCCTCCCAGGGACCAGTTATTCAGGCTCGGACGGTCAGAGTATCGTGATCCAGAGTCGCGCCAGGACTTTGGCGCGATGGATGAAGCATGCCCGGTTATCCCAACACCCGAGTCGGGACTGATTGACCCAGCCCGAGGCGGAACTGTGGGGTTGTCCCGCTTTTATGTTTGACTCAATTGTTACTGTCAAGAATAGTTATAGCATAGATCCTACCTACCTACATACTATACTATTTCTAGACAGTCACTTTCAAATGCCAGTGATATCACACTCCCATGTGAATGAATGGGATTCATCGTTGATAGGGAACGGATTGATCCTTCAGCCTTTGAATTGCAAGCTGTAGAGCCTCGGCCGCAGCACTAGTTTCAGGGTGCTGACCATTTCTAAAGAGATGAGAGTACACAGTTTCCGCAACAACTGGGCCATCTGCATCATTCATGGACCACATTGTCCCAATCGCAGCTCGGAAACCTGCGGCAATAAATCCCCCACCGAGATGAAATGATTCATTAACCAGTTGTGCATCCCCCATGGCTGTTTGGCATGCCGCAAGGAACACACACTGGGCATTTGAAAGTGGCATCCGTAAAATTGTTCCCAACTCCAAATTGCCTCCGTATAGGTGGAGATAGCTTTTGGCGGGGTCGCTCAAAACCTGGCTTCCGTGGCAAGCCAAATGAGCCCAAGAGCAATCCTGTAGCTGCATCTTGACAGCATCCACAGTAGCCTGTTCTCCTTCGAGGACTTGGACATAGGGCTCTTTGATAATGGAGATGATTTTCTTGAGTTCCTGTCCGACCCCATTCAGAAAATTCCTTCTGCCCGGTCCAGTGTGGGTGACTCCAACAAGTATAGCTTTGGGTGTAGCGCTAGCTGACTTCTTATTATAGGCATCTAAAAGTGATCCAAGCGTCGCCGTATAGGAGTGGATGAATCCATCTGTTTGAGCACTTGCATGCAAAGGGAGTCCTGTAAATGCACCAGTTGGTAACCACCAGATCCTCCCTTGGGAGATTCCGTGCTAAAACAATCAACAAACATGAGTCCAAATCAAGAAGAACGTGTTTTACTACTCACTGTATTCAAAACTCGATAGATAAGCCCAACAACATGAGTCCAGAGCCAGCCCAAAAGCTCTTCGAAGCATTCCTGGGTTGGTTTACGTGAATAATTCTCACGGTGTCCGAAGAGCCTGGAGGATGGTGCTTCATCTCTGGTTCTGACATTGCAACGATCAAGCAATTCTTTCAGTGTTTCCTTTTTTGTTTTGAGGATGTCTGGTGTTACACTCGGAAGCGGAATATGGACTGGTTCTGAGGTTGGATTGGGAATTATGATTCCATCACAACCGTCTGGATGACTGTTTAAAATCACAACAGGACCTCCTTGAGAGGCATGGCAGAGGACATCATAGGATTTTGGAAGCAGAAAAGATTCAAATCCTGGCTTTTTTCGAATATTTTCGAGTAGTTTGTTCCGATCATTCACAACCCTTATTGGATTGTCTGATGTTCCATTATATAGCTGTGCCGAAAGGTTCGACAGTTTTTCGGCCTGATCCGGAGGGAGTGCTTCAACATCTGGCTTCAGTTGCAGCATCTGCTGAAATATGGTGGCGAGTCCTTGCTCCATAAATTTCACCGCATCACGTAGATTGGACAGATTGATGCATGCTCGTATAGCAGCTGAAGTAGCTTGTTGAATATTGAGGTGAAGGATGGCATCGTGGCGCACTGGTATAGAGTTACCGATCCAGAGGATTTCTGGCAGTAGAGAAAACGCAGCTGTATATGCAGGAACACAGTAGGATGACTGGAACTCTGTAGCAAAATTTGCCCATGTGATAGCCTGATCCCAGGCAATATGAGGCTCTGAGGAGAATGCTTTGAAGGAATCACTATAACAAGTGTGGACAGCAGCTAGATCATCCGGGTCTCTGAACTTTCTGTACCAATCCTGAAGGGACAGTGCAAGACTTTGCAGATGAACTGCTTTAGCGGGGTGTCCGGGGGGAGTCAGATCCACTGCCTCTCGAGCTGTCTGTAGTGCCACCTGCAGGTCATTTAGGTCATCTAGCCTTTGATATCGATGTCTAAATGATATCGCAAGATTGCTCAACCGAGCTGCTCGATCAGGGTGCTCAGGAGGAGTTAGGTCCAATACCTGTCGACGTGTGCTCAGTGAAGCCTCAAGGTCTTTGAGGTCTCTTAGCCTCTCATATCGAAGACCAAATATCAGCGCCAGATCATTCAGCAGATCTGCCCGAGAAGTGTCCTGTTGAGGAGTCAAGCGGATTGACTCCTGAATTGCGTGCAATGCATCATCAAGGATCTTCAAGTCTCCGCGTCTCTGGTATAGAGTTCCAAAAGATTCAGCAAGACGTTGCAGATGTGCTGGTCGATCAGGGTGGTTATGTGGAATTAGGTCTAATGCGTCTTGATGTGTCTGTATGGCCATCTCAAGATCTTTCAGGTCGCCTAACCGGTCGTGTCGGGCTTTGAGTGATGAAGCAAGAGTGAAGAGTAGACCTGCTCGCTCGGGGTGCTCCTGCGGAGCTAGCTTGACTGCCTCTCGAGCTGTAGACAATTCAGCTTCGAGGTCCTCAAGATCTCCTAGCCTCTTAAATCGAGCTGAGAATATGGTTGCAATGTTCTGCAGTCGAGTCACTCGATCCGGATGATTATCGGGAGTCAGTTCCACTAGCTCATAGCCCATCTGGAGCGCAGTCTCGAGGTCCTGTAAGTATCCCAGCCTTCGGTATCGAGCTTCTAAACACCAAAGAAGATTTCTCAGTAGGCCTGCTCGATGGGGGTGGCCCTTTGGAGTCAGCTCTATTGCCTTGTGTTCAATTTGCAGGGCAGTCTCCAAGTCCTGCAGCTCTCCTTGTTTCTCGTATCGTTTAAGGAGTATCATGCCAAGATTTTTCAATCGAGCTGATCGATCGGGGTGCCCGTTGGGGGTTAGGTCTACCACCTCTTGGCTTGTTTGCACTGCATCATCGAGATCCTTTACGTCTCCCTGCCAATTGTATCGATCACCTAAAGACACAGCCAGGGCCTGCATGCGTGCTGCTTGATCAGGGTCCCCATTTGGAGTCAAATCTCTCGCCTCTTGGTTCATCTGGACAGCAATCTGAAGGTCATTCAGGTCTCCTTTTCTTTTATGCCGGTCTCCAAATAGTAGTGCAAGATTGTGCAGGTGAGCTGCTCTATTTGGGTGACCCTTTGGAGTGAGGGTAAGTAGAGTTTGCCTTATCTGCAGTGCAGCCTCCAGATCCTTCGCATCTGCTAGCATCTCATATCGCGTGCTAAATAAAACTGCCAGATTGTGCAGCAGATGTCCTCGCTGTGGGTGTCCCTGAGGAGTAATGTGTACTGCCTCTAGGTTCGCCTGCAGTGCCAGTTCAGAGTCTCTCAAGTCTCCCAGCCGTTTGTATCGGGCTCCAAGGGATACAGCGAGACTTTGCAGACGTACTGCTCGAGCCGGATGCCCTTTCGGGGTCATAGCAATTGCTTCTTGGTCTGTTTGTATTGCCATCTCAAGATCCTTGAGGCTATTCAGTTTCTCATACCGTTGTCCAAGTGATATGGAAAGATTTTGTAAGTGATCCGCTCGAGCAGGGTGGTCATAGGGGATCAGATCAACTACCTGTTGACGTTTCTCCACCAAAGCTTCAAGGTCCTGCAGATTTCCCAATCGCTCATATCGAGCGCTGAATAATGCAGCAACATGTTCAGCCCAATCTGCTTGAGCAGGGATCAAATTCATTCTCCCCAGAGCTTGCTCCAGCGCAGCATCAAGGTCCTTCAGATTTCCTAGCATTTTGTATCGAACTCCAAACAGTATGGCAAGATTTCCCAGTAAGTCTGTTCTGTCAGGATGCCCCTGATCCAATGCCTCTTGATCTGCCTGTAAGGCAGCATCAAGGTCCTCCGAATTGCCCAGCTTCCAGAACCGATGTAGAAACGCCACGGCAAGATCATGCAGGAAGCTTGGTTGATTGGGGTGTCCTTTGTGATCTAAAGCTGCCTGATGGTTCTTCACTGCGGCCTGAATGTCATCCAAGTTGCCAGAATTTGTGTATCTCTTCGTGAAGCCTCTTCCTAATATTTGGTGATATGTTGGGAGGTTTGAATCCCCAAGAGGTGTCTGTGATATGAGCTGCTCCATCCTCGGTATCATGTCCGGATTTTCCCAATCCTGATACTAGACTTGAGTATCTGATTTAAAAATCAATTGATGTCCCTACCGAATTCCCTTGGTTCATGAACTGAACATTGTCCAGGTCCTTGGCCGAGGGCCTTGAAGTTTCCAAGCCATCGTCATCGCTCACTGTCTTCAATTTCTCGTCAGTACGGTCCGGGTTAAATCTGACACACTCACTGTTGTTCCAACATCAGAGCCGTCGTTTTTTTTCGAGTTGGGCATATGAATAATCCCATCCCTGGATTCATCGGAAGGATAAACAGCAGCAGTGTCCTGGTTCCGGTCAGCCCAATTGATATTCAAAAGTCGAAATGATCTTACAACTTGTGCTTCAGACATTTCACCAATTTGACGTTGATAAGGGGAACGTAACGAGATGGGAAAGATCCCCTTACTTATATACAGCCCAATAAGCGCCCGACATTTATAGGGCTGTCAGATGAGTTAAAAATGGTAGCTTCTCGACACCTGCCAACGGTGGAGTGTCTACGTTGTTCCCGGGCCTCTGCGAATGGTGCCGACAGTATGCATCAGTGTGCAGACCTGAGACTCTGAAGGGATACATATGTACGATGCTCAGAGGATACGAGGATTCCATCTGGCGAATAAGCTCGTGGGAGCTCGGAGTTTTGGAGTGGGAAATTCCGCGCCTGTCGGTGGTGAAAGTAACGCCGGATAAGAATAACCATGAGACCCATGATCGAGGTGTAATTAGTGTGGTTTTGGGGTGGGAAACTCCGCGCCTGTCGGTGGTGAAAAGTAGCGCCGGATAGGAATAACCATGACATCCTTTGATCGAGGTGTAATTAGTGTTTGCTTTCCGTTGGGGTGTGCTACTCCCATATTGCTTGGAGTGCGCCGAGCAGATGGCAGGGTGTTGGCAAGACTAGACGATGACTAAGCTACACAGGGTGCTACCTAACAAGAACAAACCTCACTACCACCATCAGGAAACACTTCCTTTGACAATGTGGCCAGATTTCCCCCAAACATTGGCAAATATGACAAAATAAGTTGTGTTAGGAACATTTCTTAGATTTAGACCTTGCCTATAAATTAGCCACAATTTGAGCAAAATTAGCGTGCTTTGGCGACCACTTGACAGGTTTTGCAGGGCATTTGTAGGATTGCTTGTTCGAATGAATGCGCAAAACATGATTTATTGTTGAGTATAATGATACACTATGGTAACAAGAGGGCAACTACATACGAGGGTAACCAAAGGGTAACTACGGGAAGAGGGGGCACAATGGAATACCCTCGCTGACCTCCGAACAAAACAAAAAAGTACCGACTGTATGCGAGTCATATACACACCTTGAACACGAAGCGCAAACTAGAAGCTAACATAGTCAGTAACTGGGAGATGCAAGGGTGGCACAGCGGACATACTGTACGACAGTGTGGGACAACAGCAGGGAGTGAGGTATTCAGTGAAAAGCTGGGGACGGAGGCATAAATAAGAGGGTGGTTGCACGGGACGACGAGAAACTCGGGACTAACCGTGGTTGCAGTTGTACCAGTTGCCGACCGGTGGTGCGGAGGCGGTGGTGCCGACACTCATTGCAGGAAGCGCAGCCGGCTATCGACCACCGAGACTGCAATTCAAATTCATCTGTAGTATCTGTGCGCGCAGAGTTAACATATGATGGAGTAGGTAAAATAAAGGTGTGCTCACGGAAAATTGAGAGCTGACGCGTGCATGCGGAACATGACCAGGGGATAGACATTGAAGGTGTCATGAGCAGACAAAGAATGCAGCTTGAGGGGCAAGAATAGGGAATCGGAGTGGGTGGATAGAATATGGCTCACCGACATATCACAGCCTACTCTGCGCTGTGCCCGACGTTTGGACCACGCTGAGCCCGGGGAAGTGATGCCGCAGATCCACTGTTCAATGTCAGCTCAGATGGTGGTAGAGGTGGGGGTGGGGCAGATGGCAGAGACGACAACTCAAGTACTCACCTCGTAACCCACCACACATTGATTGATATCGAGCTGTAAATGGCCGAAGAGGTCATCAGACGTGCACAGAAAGTATAAGGAGGCTCATAGCATACCTTGACATAACTTCGGCAGGCTGTGGTGGCTCAGAGAGCGAGGGAAGGAAAAATCCAGTGCGACGATATGGAGGGAAAGGGAGAAAGATGTTGACGTGTGTTGTCTTATTCTTCTGAATCCAGACACAAACCACTTTTTCTGATGGCACGTGCCTGAGCTGTGCAGTGCAACGTTAGTCGGCAACTCTGCCGGAAATCAGTGATCGCAAAACTGGTATTGCCGTATTTGGAAGGTGCCCCTGCCGGTGGCTGATGTGGACTTAGTTATTTCCGAGACTCTCGCCTCCTCCATGTTTTGTTTCATCCACTCTCATCTACGGAATTCAGTACTGCCGACGGTTCACACAGATGATGCTGGATAGGTAGCCGTTCTGCAATCAAAATAACACACCCCACCTGAGGAACCAGATACTGAACCTGGCAAGATGGCTAATTAGGCCACTTTCCTCCAATTTCCCCCGTTTCCCCCAAATCAGAAATAGGGAAACAAATTCCCTCCAAATTAGTAAAGGAGCTTTTTTCCTGATGACACCGTTCAGGCCAGTTCTGAGGAGCGAAGAATATGGATTCTGGAGGCGTATGATACCCAAAGGATACATGGGTGGGAACTCAGAGATGGACAGGAATTGATTGAACATTGAAGGACTTATCACCGCTGCCCTTTCACACTGACATGGTCACCTGAACGTCGGCGCTGATGTGTTGCCATTGGCGAGCCACTGGCGATTTTGGGGAAGGCTGAGTGACACGGATACCATGAAGAAGAATATGGCATAAATACTGTGTAAAGTCAACCCATGAATTGAGGTCTGCTATATATCCAGTGTCATGCATGGCGGTCGAAGACTTCCAAGGTCACTTCCCGACGTCTTTACCTACCTCACCGTGTATTATAAGTGCTTGCGTCGTCATCGTGTGTTTCGTCGTTCAGAATCGTTGAATCAAGGTCAACGCTACTGGTTTCGGGTTACCCGTACTTGAGATCAATTATCTCCAACTTTCTCGCTCGGGGTCTCGGGGACCTGCCCGTGAGTCCGTGACCCTGGACAATTTGCAGAGACAGCCGAGAGACAAGCGGACGTTCATTAGCAGGAGAAGACAACGTAAGATCCAACACGATGACGGCGTAAAAGTGGCGTAACTGCCGCATTACTACAGCAAAGTCCCACTTCACTGCCAGCGCCGCCCTATCGGCAGACCATTGCCCCACACACGTGGAGCCTCTACATGCTTAGGGTACACGTAGAGGACGCGATACACTCCTCTTCACCATGCACCGCCGTCGGCGCCTCCCTCGTCTCGGTTGGGAAAACTTCAAAGACGCAGTCAAGTTCTTCTCGCAGCCATCTTCTCTTGTCCAGCCAGAGCCGCCTCCTCCTCGCGTATCCTCTTCATCTCCCCTCGTATCATGCTTGCCCGCGTCGTTACATTGCGCAGCGTCTCTACATGGTCCGGGTGCCAGCCCTCGGGCAAGCGCTCCTCCCCCAGCAAGGTCCGCATCCACGCAAGTGGCGCCCCCTCTTTGCCGTTAATCATGCGGTTCCAAACGCCGAGGATCATCGCCATTTCGCCGTGCCTGATCTCCGCATGTAACTTGTCAAGCGGCTTCGACAGCCGCTCGCGCCGGATCCGCGTTCGGACAACGTCTTCGACCATCACCACCACCTCCTCCTCCGCGAGGGCGAGCGTCGACAGCCCATAACAGGCTTTAAGGCCGCTAAACATCGCGTACATGCTGATTTTCTTTCCATCACGGCGGCTGCGCAATCACACGAGTATTTGTTTTCATCGGGCCCAGAACAGAACACTCACATATAGCCGTGATTTGCCATCGCGTTTATAGCCGGACAGACAGACCGAACGTCACCAGGGGCGGGCGGTCGGTATTCGTGCGGCTTGCCCGTAGCAGGGCAGGTTTTGCCTTGGTCAGATCCGTGCGCGGCGGGGTTAGACATGGTGGGGTGCGGCTAGGTGTGGAGGAATTCGTTAGAATTTATGGCGCCCATGAGAAATGATCATCCTCCATTATGATGTGCGAAAGATGCAATTCCTGGGGCTACCAGGGCCAGGGCTGTCCGATCAGACTGTTTCGTCAACGAGAATCATTAATTCGCGGTGCACCAGGAACTACTTCTATTTGTCAAGGCGAGAAGATGAACTGTCAACCAGCTGTAAAGAAAGCTGCATGGATCTGGGGTTCTAATGATATCCGGGCATCCCACGACGATCATGATATGCAGTGGACCAAGGACCCCTTAAATGCCAGTCACCCACGCCAGAGCTTCTGCGAAAGTACTGCACTTCGCCGGGATGCTGGACACCGGGGACAGATGCATAGATGCTTCGGCGGTCAATCTATCAGATCATCGACGCTGCACATCTTGGTCTGTGTTCAGCGCGCCTAACCTAAGGCTGCATTGACCATTGAGCGGTGATCATGTCGGGTGCTGTGTTCCCCACACAAGCGCAGGGAGCCGAATTGCACGTAGGGCTCACCAGCTGAAGCTCCCGGGCCTGCTCGCCGTTTCACGGTCAATCGACATGAGTGTTCCACCTGGATGCAAGGAGATGTATCAGATCCAAACGCCCTGCTGGCTGATTATACTTACTTCCTCCCAGCAATCAGCGCTGAACCAGAGAATGTGTTTCATCCTATGCGGACATGAACACGGCTTGGAATTTCGATCCCGCGCGCGGCAATCCGGCCGTTACTTTGTCCACATACATCGCACGGTTCCGTGATATCCGTGATCCCAGCCGACCACTCAGGTTCAGAGGAAGGCAATCATGTGCACAAGTGAGAGACGCACCAGAGTCTGGCTAAATGCGGCGCGGCAGGGACTTTAAGCGCTTCGAACGATGCTTGTCCTTCAATGATGACAAAGTGAACAGTACCTCCATGCCAATAAAGGTACTTCTAGAACTTTGGGATGAGTAGATGACGACCGTTCTCAAAAGGCAGGAACAAAGCGAGTGCACCTGCGGGAACCCACAATAAATATCACATCGCCATCGTTCGTAAATCTTCGGCGCAGGGCTAGATACTGATTATTATTCCTTAAGCACTCCTGCCACGCGGGTGCTTGATGGGACAGCTCGCCATATAATGAACGGCACCATTAATCGTACGGCGCTACTTATATCAGAATCGAGACACTGCAGACCCAGCCATACATGCAACCGGACCGCTAAGGACGAATATCAGAGACGGCAGCCAGGAATTGATTCCTGAACGCGCGAAGTGCGATGGCGAAGGGGAATACACGCTCAATTAGAGAATGGAAAGAAAGGAAAGGACGGGGAACACACTGTAAATATTTGGAGGACCCTAATATCACCACTTCACGGGATGGACGGGGTTCCATCCGACGACGGCGCGGACTTTGATACGAGGGAAATCTCGACGATGCGCACCAACACTCGCAACCCATCCCGGAGAGAGGGCAGTACCTCGGAAACAGAATTTGTGCGGGACGTTTCCGGTTCTGTGCCAGAAATCAGAAGGCGTCCACCCATTTTCACACAATGGTCCAAATAAGAGAGGGGCACAGATATAAAAGCAAAGGAGCGGGTGTAGTGCACGGCCCACGGCTGCACCAGATGCCCTTGCATCATCTTACCGTTCACGGTTCCGCAGCTGCAGACGGGTTCGAGTCCCGGTGCCTGCATCAAGCCTCTTGCAGCTCTTCTTTTTGTTTTTCGGGCAATAGGCGGGGCTTTAGCGCTGGCGGTTCGCCATGTTACGTCCGAACGAGGGGAATCACAGGGAGTGAGGGGCTCATGCAGTAGATTCTTGCGTACATAAGAACACAAGGACGCTTCGAAAGGATGGTCCAATCCTCCCAAATTTGATAACGGAAACAGAGGAAGAGCAAGAGGAAGGGTCAGAACCATCAGCGCGCAATCAGAGCTTCGCTGCCGCTGCATGGACTGGCCGGCATAAGCGCGGGCCTGAGAGCGTTGCACGGTTATTGAATAGTGTAGCGCAGATCTAGACGAGGGTGCGGGAGCTGACGACGATGAGGATTGAGGATGCGCTGAACAGGGTGAGGGCGAACGGGGATATATCCGTGTGTTGCTTCCGACTCCGGGATACATCAAGCGAGAGCGTGCGGGGGTGGGAGGACGCTGGGGATGATAACTGCGATGTCATTGAAGAGGAGGGAGAGGAGTAGGTATTGGGACAGGAACATAAGGCGCAGATTGATCGCGACGAGGGCGATTCAGGTGGTACGGATCAGAGCGGGAGGACTGCGCGTGGATAGATAAGCGAGGGAATGAGAACGGCGAGGATTGGGCGGGGGTCGACTCGCACGTAGCGCGCGCGGCGCACAGAGAACGGGAGTCGAGCGCTGGGGCGTACGGTGCGCCGGTAGGGCCCGGACGCGCGGGGAAGGTGGGCGCGCAGGAGCGCATTCGTCACCGGGGGCTCAAGCAGGGAAGCAGGGGTACGGAGACCGTGAGCGATGACGGGGCGGGTGCGCGCTGTCGGTATCACGACACCGGTGCAGCATATGCAAGAGGGAGGAGGGCCGGATGGCGGGGTGAGAGCAGCGTTGGGGGGCGCGCGGAACGGCGGAGCGGGCAGCGCTGGATTGGCGGAGCCACGGAGTGACTGGGGAAAAGGACGGGCCGCGACGTGGTGAGGATGCCGCGTGCTCCGCGACGGAGTTCCGAGTAGGGATTGAGCCAAAGGCGGGAATGGGGATGGGGACGGTGCAGAGCGGCGCAGCGCAGGGTGGAGCAGGGGGAGCAATGTGAAGTGCAGGGCTGATCAGTGGCGGTGGCGATGACGCGTCCTAGATTGGAGCGGAGTGGCTCCGTCACGTGGCGAGCGTGTCGTGCATAAAACGCGTCGCAGCGGGGGGAATACGAGACCCTTGATATTGGGTCGTGTACCGATAGGATTGGATTGGATGGGAATACAGGTTGGTCAAAGTGCGCCACCCGTTCTTCTGAGTGGGCGGTGTGCACGGCGAATTTGAACGGAATTTCACTGTTTTCAGGATTTTATATTCACAGCAGTGTCAATAATATTGCGCTGCGGCTGTATTTTTGGGAAGGACGTGGGTTTGATGATTTGAGTGTCGGGGACAGTTCTCTGGAGCGGCGAGCGGATAGGCAAGCAGTTGTCTTTCAGTTACTGCGCGGGGTGCTCGAGAGCTCGTTGACGACAGACCACGAATGTAGCTGCCGGATTGCGGCAGCGCGGGTAGGGTCATTTCTTGTCGGAATAGTGACTGGGAGGGGTCCGAATGTAGGATCATGGAGTAGATTCGGCCTATGTCAATTTTGATGGTGGTTCTCCAACCACTTAGGGGTGCTCCGACCGCATTCCGCCGCATGATTTCGGTGGCAAGAATGGTACATGTACGTTGGGCGCTGAATTACTTCGTGGGAGATACAATACCGGAGAGCGAGCCATACTGTATACACGCTAGAAGTGTGGAGAGACGCGGGTAAGAGAGACGCGGTCCAAAAATATTTTTTAAAGAACTAAGTGAAGGCGTGCACATTGCCTTCTATGATAACCGAACGGTGCAACCGAGAACCCGTGATCGTTGTGTGCAAGCCGCTCCGAAGCAATTAGCCGCCATTGAAACTTTTGGAGGTGCCGTTTGCCTGCATGCATCCTGCATTCTAACTGAAAGGCATCGGTTTTGTTTCTTGTTTCAGCTGTCCCCAACACCTAAGCGACATCAAAATAACTTTCGCATGGTATTAGGATCCGAATCATGATTTCGTAGGGAAAGATTTCGTAGGCCGACACCAAACTAACTTTCGCATAGTATTTGGATCTGATTGCGTACAAAAACCTCAGCTCAAATTTACTTTCCAACTTCGAAATGCCTTGGGCGCTGAAAAAAACACAATCTTTGTCAAGGAGCCACAGCATACAGTACTGTGCCATAGAGCGCGTTGCCGTAGCGTCCCTACAGCACGTTGCCGTCCTCTCCGCCCTCCGCGTTGCCATCAGCACCCCTCTCGAGCAGCACTCGCACAATATCAGTGTACCCTCGCGAGGACGCGGCCTGCAGCGCATTGCCGCAGCATCCGCCCTGCGCGTTGACGTCGGCACCCCTCTTGAGCAGCTCCCGCACAATCTCGGTGCACCCTCCATAGGACGCGGCCTGCAGCGCGTTGCCGTAGCGTCCGCCCTGAGCGCTGACATCGGCGCCCCTTTCGAGCAGCTCCCGCACAATCTCTGTGTAGCCTCTGGAGGACGCGGCGTACAGCGCGTTGCCGTCCTCTCTGCCCAGCGCGTTGACATCGGCGCCCCTCTCGAGCAGCTCTCGCACAATCTTGGTGTACCCTCGCGAAGCCGCGGCGTACAGCGCAGTGCCGTCCTCTCCGCCCTGCATGTTGACGTCGGCGCCCCTCTTGAGCAGCTCCCGCACAATCTCGGTATGCCCTCGCGAGGACGCGACATATAGCACATTGCTGTCCTCTCCGCCCTGCGCGTTGACGTCGGCGCCCCTCTTGAGCAGCTCCCGCACAATCTCGGTGCACCCTCCATATGACGCGGCCTGCAGCGCGTTGCCGTAGCGTCCGCCCTGCGCGTTGATGTCAGCGCCCCTCTCGAGCAGCTCCACCACGCTCTCGGTGCGCCCTCCATAGGACGCGGCCTGTAGCGCGTTCCCGTAGCGGCCGCCCTGCGCGTTAATGTCAGCGCCCCTCTCGAGCAGCTCCCGCACAATTTCGGTGTACCCTCGCAAGGACGCAGCCTGCAGCGCGTTTTCGTCCCTTCCGCCCTGCGCATTGACGTCGGCGCCTCTCTCAAGCAATTCCCGCACAACTTCGATTTGCCCTCCGGCGCACGCGGCCTGAAGTGCGTTGCCCCAGCCTCCACCCTGCGCGTTGATGTTGGCGCCCCTCTTGAGCAGCTCCCGCACAACGTCGGTGCACCCTCGCGAAGACGCGGCCTGCAGCGCGGTGCTTAAATATCCGCCTTGCGCATTGACGTCGACGCCCCTCTCGAGCAGCTCCTGCACAATTTCGGTGTGCCCTTCGGAGGACGCGCGGTACAGCGCGTTGCCGTGCCGTCCGGCCTGCGCGTTGACGTCGGCGCCCCTCTTGAGCAACTCCCGCACAATCCCGGAGTGCCCTCCCGAGGCCGCGATGCACAGTGCGTTGCCGTCCCGTCCGGCCTGCGCATTGACATCGGCGCCCTTCTCGAGCAGCTCCCGCACCATCTCGGTCTGCCCTCCGAAGGCCGCGGCATAAAGCGCAGTGCCATAGGGCCTGCCCTGGGCGTTGATGTCAGCGCCCCTCCCGAGCAGCTGACGTACGGCTGGCAAGACACCAAGATTGGCACTCAGCTGAAGGGGTGGAATGACCTCCCTGGAGAATCCATAACCCCTGTCACGTAGGCGGATCAGGTTGGTATACTGGGGACTTGCTCCATCGAGAAGCTCCATGAGAGCTATAATGAGATTCTTGGAGTCACGCTGCTGCCTTGACTCAACCGTGCTCCCCTGAATTTCCTTGACGCGGTCCCTGAGATAGATGCCCTGAACAAAAGAGTATTTTTTAGTCTCTAAAAAACGTGAAAGAGGGAGAACAACATGGTAGCATGGGAAAAAGACCTGGTGAAAGCGACAATTACCTGAAAAAGCTGGAGGATAAAACCAAAGAAAATCCAAAATGACCAAAGTGAGGGGAGAAAGTGATTTATATGGTCACGGGGAGTTTGCAGCCGGACGATGTTGTCGTAGGACTCCGAAGGTCCTGGATTGTACCTATTGACATGGTGGTGCCAGTTCTCTGCTGCATACAGAGTGAGTGGAGATGACACGAGGACATCATAGTCGTTGAAGGAGCAGAGGTAAGCGATGCATGTCCGCGCAATCATGCAATGGCCCGCATAATCGGAGATCTCGCTCTGTAGCGCACGTGAACTTCTTTTTGCATCGGTCAAGTACTCCTTGACCGATGCATGCGCAAGCTGGAGGATGGTACTCCCGTCCTTCGTGTTTTGTGAGACGAGACTTGCACATGCATCCAGGAGCTGGGATGGTGTCATGATCCGTTTTTTCGGATTGAATCGCAGGGGTGACTCGTGGAAATCGACAGCCAGCGCGTCAATAATCTCCTCCAAAGTCATTGGGCGCACAGAGAAAATTAGCCAACTCAGTGTTTGGTTAACCATGGCTAGCATCGGTGGGTCAGAATGGATTTTCGCTAGGATTCGGTCGTATATCCCATTCATTGTGGCCGGCATCGTCGAGAGCACGGGGCCGACATCCGATTCGTAATGGCAGCGGCGTAACTGATCGAGCTGCAGTGCCACTAGACGAAACCTTGTGAAGGCGATGAGTTTTGAGACATTACACTGGGTAATATGGACTGACATGGGATCTGCACCGTTCGTCAGCCCCTCCCGGATTTTATTCTTCACATTGTAGCTCCAGGAGCTAAAGGCCTTGTCCGTAGCAATGATGTAATCGACATATGATTCGATGTCCTTGGCGACCCCCGAGCCCTCGAGATGGACAGCAGTCTGAGGCCTGAAGAGGCCACTCCCATGAGTGACCTCAGTGCGGCTAGTAAGAAAGAGATGGACATTGTTGAGGTTTGCATCCCTGATCGTGGTGATGACATCCAGGACGATGTCAGTCTCGGAGGACTCGTCGAGCGCATCTAAAACGATGTATACTGGTGTCGTGAACTCCTGAAGAATTTTTCGGAGAATTTCAAGAAGTGCCTTGTTGCTTGGGCGGTCGGCTCCACTTGCATGAGGCTTCCAAAAGCCTTTGAGGATTGTAGCAGCATGGGGGGCGCATTCCGAAAGCCGTGAGACTAAGGTGCAAAGGAGGTCCTCCAGCTTTTGCTTTCGATCATCTGTTGTGTCGAAGTAGAAGTAGACAATGGTTTCTCCATTATCACGGAGCATCTTGATGATGGCAGAGCTGCACAAAATAACGATGTTATATTCATCTGAACAAGTTTGTGCTTGGATGAATTTACCTGAGCATGGTCTTCCCACATCCCGCTTGTCAAGAAGCCATCAGTATGCATCCAGATTGAGGTAGAAGAGAAGACATACATATACCATGAAGCCACAAAAACGAATGCAGGCTGTATTTCCATTGCTGAAACTCAGGGGTTCCTTCGAGGAACCATTTACCGGTACCGGGGTGGTGTCGATCCTCGGCCGCTTTCTGGTTCCGTCCTACGTCGGCAGCGTTTAGCCAATCCCTGAGCTTGACCCGAGTACTGTCGTCGACGAGGCTTTGCCTAACAATTTCTCAGCTACGTGTAATGGGAACATATGGTACACGTACATCCCAATTGCAAGTTCCTCACTAATCGCCTTCAGCGCACTTTGCCCAACATCGAGTGAGATGAGACGTTTCAACTATATGGTCCTTGCTATTAATTGTAAAGGCAGTGAAAAGGCATACAAGCCATACCTCGAAGGCTTCCCGGAACTTGGTTAGCTTGTATTCAATGCCGTCGGCCATTGACTTGAAATCACCCCGGTTCCAAAAACGTTTCAAGCCCGAGTCGGACAACCAGTTCTGGAGTATCACATTTGCGTCCTTCAGCAGACTGACAATTGTGAGCCCTGGCTCATGCATTGGCGGGGATAGAGACTTACATTTGGTATGTCATCAAGTCATCCACCAAAGGCCTCAGCGTATGCTGCGTATCGGAGCCTTTGTTCTCTGGTACATCGCGCAAAGCTTGCGCGACGTTAGTGGACACGTCCAAGATTGTGTGTACGAGAACATTGGCACGCTCTTTGTTGTCGTCGACCTCCTTACCGAGCCGACACTGTCAGAACAGTCTTGTGAGCAAGAGTAGACGTGAAACAGACCTTCTTTACTTCAATCAGTTTGTTGATTACGCCTGTAACGGCGTTGACGTAGGGAACGTTCTCCGTGAAGTCACTGACAAGGGTCAGGATTTCCGTGGCGACACTCAAAGCGATGTCTGCTGCGTGTAGAACCCGTTTGGATTGTGGCTCAGTAGTAGGGGAGGAGTCGTCAGGGGATCCAAGATTCGCCGTCGCCATCGTAGTCAGAGGCAGAGAAGGAAACGTGGGGGCCTGCAGGCTGACAGCGGACACGTGAAATGGTGACATGCTGCAAAATATACACACCCCGAATCCAGAGCTGCGCGTCGGATTCACATCTCATCTCATCTCATCTTAGTCTCGTTCCCGGTGTTCCAGGGCACCGCTCGCTGCGCTCGCGGAGCACAAGCGGGGGACCAGCGGACCGGATGATCCGAGTCAGACGATGGCATCTTTTCCATCAAACTCTCTGCCTCGGCTCACTGAGACCGCGCCCTGCCGAGATTAATCTCATCTCATCATCGAGCACATCGTTCTCGTCTGTCCTCGTCCATCGCATACGGCTGCCGCTTCATCCGAGTAACGCGCGTCGGATCACTGTCCGAATCAGCCTCGTGGCGATGTGCGACGCAACCATCCTCGACCCGCCTTAACGCCACGGCAGGGCATGTCGCCCTCGTTCCTTAATCCTTCAACTCCTAGCATCGTCCCTGCTCAATCCCCCATTCATGATGCATCTGTCATCTGTTCGCTGTCCTCCCTATCTAATCAAATCTACCTCTCACTCCAATTGAATCATTGATATCTCGACTTCCTCCTCCGCGCCTCTCTTTCTCCTCTGCGGACCCCTCATCCTCGATCGCACGCACGCCTGGTACCTGTAAACCTCTCCTCCCTTCCTCCCCCTAGCGCGATTCACTGCTCTTACAGATACCGAGCCGCCGTGGCGCTGGCACGTCTTCCCCTCTCCCTCTCTTCTCCCAGCGTGACTCACTATTTGTGTTGCAAGTATCGCGCCTTCTCCCCGCGTCTGCACGCTCTTATTCGCTCCTCGACCTGAGCGCGGACGTACGGATGGCGTGGTATAAGCGAATGTTGGTGCTGGTCCGCGCGATGGTGACGGTGTACATCGCGACGCACGCCTCCGCAGGTGCCTCTCACCCGTGGCTGCCGCCCTCGCCCACCAACTTGGAGGCGGACGCAGAAACGGAGCTCATGAGAATCGCGAGTACGAATGTCCCCGCTACTACTGGTGTGGCGTCTTCTCCGCTTTCATTTCTCCGGGACTCACTCCCTTCTTCCGCAGGCCTCCCACCCGCGCCCGCACATGCGGGCTCTCAATTACCCGACGCGGCTATGGGGGCAGGATAGTAGCGAAGTGGATAACGCGATGTACTTGGGGTTTCGGTGCTCGTACGCCGTCTCCCCCGCCCTCCCGTCTCACATCATCCCAGCACGACCCACTCTTCCACAGGCATCTCCCATTTCACCCGTGCTCTCAATCACCAACGTCGCGGACGCAGAAGACGACCCGCATGGATAGCGCGACTACGAGTGTCGGTGCTGGTACCTCTCCTCCGCCCTCCCTTCTTTCCCCTCCCGGACTGACCCCCCCATAGGCGTCTCTCCCGCTTTCAAATCTCTACTTTCTCTGACGTAGAACCTAAGATAGAGCGCGGATGGATAACGCGATGTACGTGTGGTGGTGGTATGCGTCTCTCTCCCTCGCCCTCCCCCGGCCTACTCTCCTGAACAGCATTGTTCCCTTGCGCGCCACGCTCTCGATCCCTCAACGCGGAGGTCAACGTAGCAGACAACGACTCGCACATGAATACCGCGGTGAACGAGCGCGAGTCCTGGTACGCCCCCTCCCCTGCCTCCCGTTTCCTAGCATGACTCACTTTTTCCCAGGTCTCGCGCCTTCCCACATCCGCACCTGCAGCGCTCGCGTCGTGAAGGTGGATTGAGGCGGAGCTGGAGGTAGAATGGAAAATGCAGAGGACTCTGGAGCGTTACACGCGAGGTCGGGATTTGGGCGAGCACCGGCCAAGGTACACCAAAGTCAAGGAGTGTACTACGATGCACAGAGCGGGTAAACCCACTACGTCTTGCGACTCGCAGGCGTGAGATGTTACGGTTAATGCAGAATACTCAAAAATGATTCCTCGCCACTGGAATACAACGAGTTACGGTTATGGGAAAGGCCGCCCGAAATCTGGAGAACCACCGCCAAAGACAACGGGGGTGAGCCCGCTGACTATCGCGCGGGGGTCGTTCAGAGCTCGGATGAATTCGCCAACACCAGGAAATAAAACACGCGGAGTTGATACGGAGCAGAGTCAATGTGCGGCCTGCTGAGGTGACGCGTCCACTGTGGACGTGGCTAGAGTGAGGCAAGCGTGTTTATGCGGGAAACGGGACTCCTCAAACCGCGATGAGAATAGTAATTAATAATGTGGGAGATGTAAGTTAAGCTGCCGTACCTGGGAATACAAAGATCGCGGTTCGAGATGTGAGGACGCACAAGTTTTGGTGAAAAAATTGAGAAAAATCGTGTCCCCGTTATGAGCGGCGGTGAATCCACAACCGTTCATAAGAGCTCGCGAGAGATTGTGATAAAATGAGTGCAACCAAACGTGCGGACGTACAAAGCTGTTCGGAAGTGGAACACGATGACACCGCTGTAGGAGCTCTCCGCGCGGTACAGAATTTTACCAGGGTCCCGGGCAGACGAATTGCGAATCGGTCAAACGAGGTTTCAGGGGAAACCTGCGAAGAAATTCCGCGCAGGGTCGGTCAGGACGCGGCGAAGTTAGTGGAACGAAAATACGACTCATCATTCCAGAGAAGACAGCAGTAAGCTGCGCACCGGACTAGACCCACGGAAATGGTTTTGCACATGAATTTTATGAGAATTGTAGTGCTTGAGAAAGGCCGCTGTGGGCGAGAATTGCCCGCGTCATATGCGGGTGGGACGTGGAACACGAGTCCTGAGTGTCATTAAATAGATAAAGGATACTTGGGACGAACCTGTCAACTGGTTCGCGCACCAGACAAAATTGAAGGATAAGACCAAAATGCGAAAGTAACATTCCAGCAGTATACCTCGGACGTCAAGATCTCGCGTCGCAGGCGTAACCAGTGTTTTTCGGGTCGAGGGATACGAATACGAGGTTGTTGGGATGATCCAACGTGGACGGGGCACGGTAGGAGATCTGGCAGTTCCGAGGACACGGCGTTTGGGGCGAAGCGGTTGAAGTGGTGCGAGACGCCGGACCTGGCGGGGTTCAGGGGCTGTGGACCGACTTGGAGGCGTCGAGCGTGGACGCCGATAGTTTGGACAGGAGTATGCCCAGGATTAGACAAATTTAAGTAAAAGGTGCGCGTATAACGCACCTCCGACGTCAGAAACACCAATCGAATGGCCGAACATTCCTAGATACATCCCCCTATCGATCTCGATTTTATGATTCGCGGTAGATGGCTTCGGAAGCGCTGGGGAAACGAGGGGCCGGGACACCAAATGGGGGCGCGACTGGTGATATCTGAGACTGGTTTTTCCACTCCGAGGACGTTCTTTACCTTCTACCCGGGGCGGCTAGTTGTTGGAATGAGGCATACCGCGCAGTAGGAGTGTCGTAGGAACCCCAGATGAAAAGTGTGTACATGTGAAATAAATGAATGGTGAGTGCGGCCCTCCGGTTCTTTTCGGTAAAAATGAAGCATATATCATCTGCAATAATTTCGGGACTCGTTTGAATCGATGCGCGGTGATTTCCAGTCGGGGAGAGCCAGATAAGAAGTACAATGTAGTAGATGTGGCGAATAGGAATATCCAGTGCGGGAATGAGAGATTTGGACAGGGAGACAGCTACGATAAGATAACAGATACCGCCCCGACACGAGAATCCGGTGTCACAATTCGGAAATGAAGCGGCGGGAGAGCGCAGGAGCAAGAGTGGACGGCCCGCAATTAGAACACGACTGGGGGGCAGAAAATAGGACTCTGAGACCTCCGCGTGCAAGGGAGAGAGCGAGGGCGTGGAGGGATATATTGAAGGTACGAGAGCGCGCACGGGGGCGGAGTGGCTGGCCGGAGCGCAGAGTGTCATAATAAGAGGCGCCTGTGTGATATAATGGCGCGCGGCGACGACTACAAGGACCGGTGTTCGGACAGCAGCGAAGGGATTGGATTGGCGGCATGGGGTTGACCGTGACAGGAACAAGGATGCTGGAGATGGGGCGGGGATTGATATTGAGGTGGGGGCGGATGAGAGCGGGAGGCAGCGCGGAGAGAGTCAGCGGGAGGATGAGAAGGCCGGGGGCGGGAGTCAAGTCGTGCGTAGTGCACGCGGCGCGCAGTGAGCGGGAGTGAGGGGCAGCGGGACAGTGTGCGGGAATGCAGACGCGGAAGGGCGGGGACGGTGCGCGCAGGGGAAGCGCGTGGATGCGTGCGAAGACGGCGCGGGCGGAGTCCTTCAGGGATGAAACTGACGCACAGCTGCCCGGTGCCAGGATCACGACGGCAGCGCAGAACGCACAGGGGAGAGACGTCCACGCGGATGCAAAGGCGGGAGGAGGGGCGCTGGGAGGCGGAGGGGCATGGGGATGCTCTGCGACTTGCAAACAGCTCCGGTAACGAGAACACACTGATCGCCATACAAGGCTCGGTTATAATTACTGGGTAGCAGTCATCGCGCAGGATGTTTTCGTGTTTGGGTGAGTGCCGGTGGCGTCGGCGTCAGGAGAGCGAGCGTGTCAGCGGATTCGGGAGGCGGTGATTGGCGCCAACGAAACTCTGGAGACGGGAGGGATGGGGAGTCCGGCTCGCCGTCATAGACGCGCCGAGCGAGGGTAGCGCCGCCTCGTTGGACGACGGGCAGAGAGCGAGTCACGCTCGTCACGCTCGCGTGCCGATGTGATCCGCGGTCAGCACAGCGGCCCGAGAGTCGAACGCAATTCGAACTGTGCTCCAACCCGGCCACTCCCTTGCCCTGGCTCGGAGGACTCTTTTATCCAGGAGATATATGCGGGGTAGAGATGTGAGGCAGCCCCGGGAGAGCTTCATGCGTGTTTGCTTTACCCATATGCAGCTCGGCGGCCGAAACCTCTGGATAAAGAGGGTTAGAATGCACGACATGGGCGGGTGTGGTGCGCGGCGCACCGCTGCATCAATTGAACACCACCAAAGTATAGAGGCTCCTCAGCAGCAGGGCGGGATCGACTCCCGGCACCCGCATTCACAGGTTCCCATAATCTTTTTAGATGGTGGACCCCGTACAGGAGAGTGGAGCGGCATCTATTTCACTGGGTGAGGCAACTGTGTCCTGCGTGCCACGAGTTGATAATTCAAAGTACCCAGGATTGATGGATTCAAGCTATACACCCCCCAGCTGCACGAACGGGTCCCACATCCAACGGCGCAGATATGAAGCACAGAAGCGGGTGTGGTGCCCGGTGCACTGCATCAATGGCATGAGATCTAGCTGGACTCTTCAGTGTCACAGCGGGTTCGACTCCCGACGCCCGCATCATGCTCAACGGTTATCATTTTTTATAGGGAGCCCACGCCTACTTCCATCTGGCGGAGATTACTCGGGGATCTCACTCTGTTCCACGGCGCCGCACCGCTCTAGCCGCAGTCATTTAAAGTCAATTCGACCCTCTATCTTCTAGTAATTATTAATTCGACAATGCGACACAGATCTCCAGATGAGCTGAATTACACTCTATTCTCGCTGTGAGTCCACTCTATCTGCACCGAGTGACGCCGACAGCCTAGCTCCCCATTTTATTTCAACCGCTCCCTCACTTGCGACGTAGACTCCCACATACTCACTAGACTTTACTTCACCCCAACCTGTTTATGTTTGGGCTTCAGTTCTCCGTTCACGACGAGAGTGTGAAGGCGGCACTGCTCCTATCTCTAGAATGATGTGTCATCCAATGGCCTCAAGAGTGGAGGCTATAAACGAACATTCCTCGCCTACCCACCCAAATTCGATGCCATGAAACGTAACTTACGAAACTAAACTCGGATGCCCAGAGGATATGGAGCAAAAGCAGCGGAACTCGCATGCCGTGGTCAAGCCCTGGCCAAACGGCGGATCCTGCGGATGTGATCGACACGAGATCTGTTCACAGTGCGCAGGTGCGGACCACTCGAGCCCCACCACCTCCATTAGGCGCCTGGTTATGTGCTGTAGTGTAGGCTCCCGCATTATCGCCTTGGAAACATGCAGGCGTTTAAATTTCTTCTATATGCGCGTCGGCGGCGCAAAAACGACTCAGAAACCATGACGGCTCAATCCCGAGTCGAACGGGGTCCCTCCTGATCTGATGCATTTCTGTCAGAGGAACGGTGGGTGCGGACCACTCCGCCCTCAAGCCTTCGACGCTGCACAGTGTACGCGCTTGTGTGTGATCGCTCGAGAACTCATAGGAGGCGCGCGCAATTCAATCTCCCCGGCCTCGGAGGTTAGAACTCCGATCAATGATCCCGGCCTGCGGCGCGCCCGGCAAATTGCCGGCACGATACAGGCCAGCCCTGGCCGTCAGACCCCGCTGATCCGGATCTGCCGTTCCGCCCAATCTTCCCTCTATGGGTGCGTTACGGCTCGGGTATCCTTGAATCTGGTGAAATACTGACTTCGAGCCTGGCGTGAAATGTGAGCATGGATTCCATCGAAAGCGCAGATGATCATGAAAGCACAGAACGGAGAGCAAAAACTCAGTTATCGACGCCATAGCTCGAGCCAGAGTCGAACGGGGATCCTCCAAACCTGTACTGTCCGTGGTGTATACAGGATTTGGAGCAGGGTGGACCACTCCGCCCTCGGGTCTCATTGCCTCTACTCGGTGGTTAATCTTGTGTTGTATACATCTTAATCCAGTTCCAGAAAGTGATGCAGGCTACGTTCAATCCAATGGTGCGGCACTTCAGGACACTGATTCAATTCAAGAGATCTCATATCCCAGTAAGTCAGGCGGCTGATTTCAGATCTGTTGACAGCAGCTCGTTCTCAAAATCCAACCCATGAATTGAGGTCTGCTATCCAGCGTCATGCATGGTCCAAAGAGTGCAAAGGTCCTTTCCCAGCTGGCATGTATCTAACGGTGTGATGATAGAACAAGGACGCGCGTGCGCGGCGTACA
The DNA here is from genome assembly GCA_029204335.1 of Mycena vulgaris. Lineage (NCBI taxonomy): Eukaryota > Fungi > Basidiomycota > Agaricomycetes > Agaricales > Mycenaceae > Mycena > Mycena vulgaris. Next base: position 115,381 of record JARGYA010000163.1, read on the forward strand.
GCTGCCGTAAATGCCAGATTTTCCTGTAGGTCGTTCAGCAGTCGAACCGGGTTCGACTCCCGGGCCCCGCATAAATCTGGAGGGTCGAACACCTTTTTTCGCCGGCCGGGGTCATCTGTACCTGGCGCAGTTAACGGGATCTCTGCCGAGGGGTTTAGGTACCAGCTGGCTGGAATGAGAGCGTGACTTAATTGTGCAGTATCTTTGTCCTTCTTTCTGCCTCCCAACATCCCGATCCACATCTACAAGAATCAGCTCACATAGCGCCGCAGATATGCAGCAACTAAGCAGGTGCAAGCAATGCACAAAGAAATGTGGCTATGATCCGCGTTCCTCAGCAGCAGACCTTGCTCGACTCCTGGCGCGCGCGCGCGCACTATCACCTTCATTTTGCGCCTCCACTTCCATTTGGCGAGACCATCCATCGAGCGACCCTGTTCCTGTTTGGCAGCCCCCGCACTAATCGCAGGTATTTCGCAAGTTAATTCTCCCGGTAAATATTGACTGGATCCGGGTGTACACTGTACGTAGAAAGTACAAGGAGCGGGTGTAGTGCAGTGCGCGGCGCACAGATGTACTTTGATACAATTTTCGTTCAGCAGCGCTAGCAGACAGGTTCGACTCGCGGCGCCCGCATCCGCACGCGCCGAAACAACCTATTTTTTTGGCTTTTAACTCTAGACACGGCGGCAGATTCGTCTCCATCTACCTGCTCATACCCGTGAGTTTAGCGCGCGGCTGCGCCACATAGGACATAACCTGAATGCTTGGAATGTTCGGCAGCAGACGCGTTCGCCTCTCTTGATACACATTCTGGTACCTGGGTGCCTCCTTTTAAATTTGTTTTGCGGATCGATAGGCGAAGGCGGGCCTTGGCGCTCGCAATTCGTGATTTTACATTCATTTTGGGAGAGAATATAATATCATAGCATACATAGTGTAAGAACACGAGGACGCCGCGAAATGAATTGAGATGAGAGTCCCATCTTCCCGGTTGGGAGACGAAGCGGCGCAGGAGCAAGGGAATATCGAGAGCGATAGGAAGATCGAGAGCGGGAGCGGGACTCATGAGCACGAAGGAGAACATATCATGCGGGGGCGGCTTGATACTCGTGGAGAGTCGAGAGCGATAGGAAGATCGAGAGCGGGAGCGGGACTCATGAGGACGAAGGAGAACATAGCATGCGGGGGCGGCTTGATACTCGTGGAGAGTCGCATGCGCTTGTGGGGTTGTGAGAGGTGAAGATGGGAGAGAAGATATGATTGCGCGGCCGGGGGGGTATATAACGTATATATATATCATTGGCGAGAATAAACGGGGGAGAGCATGCGCGAGTGCTGGCGATGATGGAAGTGCGAAGCAGCGACCACAGCATTCACTCATTGAAAGCGGCGCAGCGGGCGCGGGAAATCCCACGGGGGGTAAATCCTTGGCGAGCACACGTGCGATGCGAATAGGTTGACCGTGAGGGCGAGGGCGCCGAAGATGGGGCGGGTATTGAGGCCGAGGATGGTGAGCGCGCGGAGAGTGCGCGAAATGCGAAAGCGCGGGGAGGACGCGCGCAGGAGGAGCGGAGAGGACGGCACGGGCGGAGTGCATCAGAGATGGAGCGGACGGGCGGGTGGGCGCTGTCAGTAGCACGACGCCAACGAGGACGCGTAGGAGATGGGCGCGGGCGGATCATGATGCGAGGAGCAGAGGGGAGGGGCCGAGGGGCGGGCAGGAGCTCACCCCGGAGGGTTACGAATGCCATCGCTCAGCGCCGCGACGCAGTGTGTGTGCACCAGCAGCGTCAGCGGCAAGGAGACGAGGAGCATCGGCGGAAGCGAGCGCGAGGAGCTTCACGACCATGTGCGCACTGCGGAGGGGAAGCTAAGCGGTGATTGGGCTCCTGCAGAGACGGCAGAGCTGCGCGCCGAGGGAGGCCAGCATCGGTGCCGCCTCGTTGGACGGCGGGCATTGGGTACACGATAAAATGATTAGAGAGACGAGTCACGCTCGTAGGCATGTCTTGTAAATTACCACCAATCAAAGCGAGACCTCGGGCCAACAAACCGGTTACATAAATAGGGTCGGACCAAAAGAAATGCGCGGCTGTGGTGCGTGGTGCACGCCTGCGCTGTAAATTTCCGATCCCCGAAGACATGCTGAACTACGCCGAGGTACTCCAATGTGCCATGACGGCAACCAAATGATGGCAGAGGCCCCGCGTTCAATCCGCATCTTCCCGATGAGTTCCTTGCAATCAAGTAGTAATCAAGTTCAACGCTACTGGTTCAAGCGGGCTACCTGTACTTGAGACCGATTGTCTCCAACTTTCTCTCCGTTCGGGCTCGGGGTCTCGGCGACTCGTGCCCGTGAGTCCGTGACACGGGACAATTTGCAGAGACAGCTGAGAGACAAGCAGACGTTCATTAGCAGGAGAAGGCAACGGATGTATTAATTAAAGCCAACCACGGTTGAGAGTCGTAAGATCCAACACGATGGACGGGGTTAAAGCGCCGGAACTGCCGCAAAGAGTAACATCACTGGCAGCGCCGCCCTATTGGCAGACCATTGCGCCACACACGTGGAGCCTGCACATACTTAGGGTACACGTGGAGGATGCGATACACTCTCCCTCTTCACCATGCCCCATCTGCACCTCCATGACCGTTTGAAAAGCGTCAAAGAAGCAGTCACTAAGTCATTCTCGCGGCCATTTTCTCCTGTTCAGCCAGAGCATGTGGCATCCCCGGAGGTTACAGCGATATCGGCGCGGGCATCTACTGAAGGCAAGACTTCCGCTCTCGCTCCAGGGGCTCAAGCTTCATCGGCGACCGATCCACAAGCTACCGGTTTGTCTGGTGATTCATCCTCCATCCCGCTCGTGGTCATATCTCCACCGCCGAGCATCCCGCCCGTCGTCACGAAGAAATCCACGGACACGAAGGATTTGGCGATTGATACCATCGCCCTCGCCCTCGGTCTCCTCAAGGAGCTCGCGGGTGTCGTTGAAACGGCCCCGTTTGTTGCTCCGGTCGCTACGGTGCTACTGAAAATCATAGAGGCATATCAGGTACGCTAATATATTTCTAACCGGCACTCGGGATTTATATTCGTGCAGAAAACAAAGGATGCGAAAGAAAAACGGGACGTGCTTCTTGGGCTCATCACAGATATAGCTCGAGACCTCTGTAATACGATGTCTCAGATGAAGGAAAAAAAGCTTGAGGCCCTTCGAAAGCGTCTCCAGCCAGACGTCGAAGCATACATCAAGTTTGTTTCGCTCTCCCCTACGTTCCTCTGGACTCCATTTGATAGCCCAATACAGAATCCTTGAGGATGCTTCCAAGTTGGTCGCGGAGTACGATGGGCATGGAGGCATTTATCGTTGGGCAGCCAGCAACCACCTGGGAGATAAATTGAGTGCCCTGCAGAGTGACCTCGATTCATTTGGGAAGAGGTTCAGAGTGAGCACAATGAACATGATCGTCGTTATCCGCTCATGGCTCGTTCTTTTCAGACCAATCGCTTGCTAGATCAGTCAATACAGCAGGGCATCAGCCAGCGAACGCTGGACGATGTGAAGCTTATGAAGTTAGTTGTGTTTGGCACTCGTTTCAGCGACCGTTCCGCCTGATTGCTATATAGTGTTCAAACAAAGCTTGAAAACTGGTTGTCACCACCCAACATGGCACAAAAGCAGGACGAGACAGAAAAACTCTGGAAGGACGGCACGGGGCAGTGGCTTCTGAATAACGACCAGTTCGTTAAGTGGCAAAACTATGCTGGCTCGCTATGGATTCGGGGTGAATGTAAGGTGTTACCACCCCGCAGCTATTGTCAGACACTAACTTCGCAAGCAGCCGGTACTGGGAAGAGTGTTCTCAGGTGCCGGGTCGAATTATCTCAATGTTTATTGTCGCTAACCAAGTCACTAGTTCTGCGGTGATAAGCACACTCACCGAGGATCGACGACTCCTGGGCACCCGCGGAAAATCGTCTGCAGTCGCATTCTTCTATTTCGACTTTAACTTTAAGCAGGGTCAACCTGTTGAAACCGCTCTGCGACGCCTCATTCTGCAGCTTTCTGCTCAATCCCCTGATCCATACACAGCTCTCGACGAGTGGTGGAACTCGTCAAGTGGACAGACTTTTCCAAACTATAAGGCTCTGCACGAAATCCTCGAACAGCTGCTCCGAGGCCTGGGGCATACATACATCGTACTGGATGCCCTCGATGAGTGTGAGCAAGGCCAAAATAAGCTGCTCATTGATCTCATATCGAAGCTGCGGCAGTGGACCGAAACCCCACTGCATCTCCTAATCACGAGTCAACCTCGTGCCAGCTTCACCCGCGCGTTCGAACAGGTCGAAAAGGTGCCCTGCATCTACCTCCCAGCCAAGGACACGCTGGAGGATATAAGATCCTTTGTTAACAGTCGCGTTTGCGCCATGGTCGAGGAGAAGTCCTGGACCGCTCCCGCAGTCAAAATTGTTGATCAGCTCATGCAGAAGAGTAACGGAATGTCAGTATTCTTCTTTCGCCCTCGACAATTTAATTTACTGGTGGCATGTCCAGGTTCCGCTTAGCCGCATGTCTACTCATCGAGCTCGATGGCTGTGCATGGGAAATCGAATTGGACGAGATATTAAAAGATCTCCCGACTGACCTGGTTGGGATCTACGACCGGTTCCTGTCGGCCATTCCGCCGAAGTACTTTGCACATGCAACAGCTGTTCTTCGCTGGCTCTTGTTCTCTGCCAGGCCGACTGGTTTTCCTACCCGGACGCTTACACCAGTTGATGGGCAGACTGAACTTGCAGATGCTATTGCCTTCGACTTCGGGGATCCAGCACATCCAAATCACAGATATGAGCCGAGTCGACGCCAAAGCAATAGCTTTGCGATGGTCGGGTGGCTGAATGGCTTGGTCTCTGTTAACGAGCGGGATGGGGAACTGTTCCTCGCGCTCGGTCATTCCTCCGTTCAGCAATATCTTTTGGACGAAACAATCAAAAAACCATTCGACTGCGACTTCAGCGCGTCCTCCTCACATACTGTCATCGCTCGGTCATGTCTAGGCTATCTCCTCCACTTTGCCGACCGTCCTCTAAATTCGGCCAACTTGGCAAAATATCCGCTGGCCTTGTATACAGCAAACAGCTTCTACGAGCATCTGGTCCAATGCCACGACCCGACCGTCCTCTTCCCCGAAGCATTGCGTCTTCTCCAGAACGGAAGCAAACAACACAGTGCTTTGAACCACCTGAGCAACACCGATCATTTTTGTCGTTGGCGTGCGAACTGGGATATCGGCGCCCGAACACCCTTGTATTTGTGTTCGGAACAAGGCGACCAAGGTCTTGTCCAGCCTCTTCTGGACGACGGCGCTGCTATTGATGAACCAAGTGGAGGGTATGGAACCGCATTGCAGGCAGCGTCTAGCAAAGGGTCCACAGATATTGTCAAGCTTTTACTGGAGAAGGGTGCACACGTCAACGCACAAGGCGGACGATTTGGAACTGCATTGCAAGGCGCGGCGTTCTGTGAGCCCAACAGCAAAGCTCTAGATCTTGTGCGGCTGCTCCTCGAATCCGGCGCGGACGTGAATGCACAAGGCGGAGAGTTCGGAACCGCATTGAAGGCCGCCTCACTCGGCGGATTCACAGATGTTGTTCAGCTTTTGTTGGACAACGGCGCGGACGTTAATGCGGACGGCGGAACAAAGCTATCTGTTTTACGCAGTGCGTCCGGGTACGGCTACACGGCGATTGTGAAGCTTCTGCTAGAGCGCGGCGCGCATGTAAACGCGCGAGGCAAAACGGGCAACGACTCGTTGCAGCTCGCGTCGCGCGAAGGATACCTCGAGATTGTCCAGCTCCTGCTGGATAACGGTGCGGACGCGAATGCACAGGGCGGAGAGTACGGCAGCGCGTTGGAGGCCGCGTTGCGCGAAGGTCACACAGAGGTTGTCCAGATTCTCGTGCAGAGGGGTGCAGTCGCCCGGGCAGAATTGGAGGGAGAGCCTCAGGTATCGATCGAAAGCACGAATTAAATTCAACTGTTGCATATGTCCCATGTATACGTATGACTGCAGCCCAGTATTCACCCATATGGAATGATGGCGGGACGCGAGAACACAAGCACAAGTAGGTGACTCTTCAAAATCGGAATGAGAACCCGAGATCCCTAGCCGATGCTCCCGGCGCAGGAACAAGAGCGAGAGCGAAAGCGCCACGCATCAGCGCGGAATTATACTTAGACAGCGCGGTGCTGGATTCACAGGCTTGAGCATGGTTCTGAGCGCGGTGCGTGGATATTCGACGGAGCAGCGCAGATCCGTGGGAGCTGAAGATGTCGGCCGACAATGGGCCCGCGGACAAGGGCGAAGGGGATGCGTACATGTGTGGTTTCCGACTGGGATCAACGGAGCACGCGCGAGCGGGCGAGAGGACGTTGGGCATGCAATGCAGACTTGTCAACGATCCCATTGAGGAAGAGAGGGGGAACAGTGATCGTGAGAGAGAGCGGTGTGTACGGCGACGACGACGAGAGGAGCCCGTATTTAGGCAAAACGATGGGAAGGTGCGTGGGATCAAGCGGGACAAGACCAAAGGATGCTGACATCTGAGGCAGCGCAGGGAGGCAGGGCGCAGATGGAGTAAGCAGGAATGGATCGCCGGGGCAGTTGATTGGAACATAGCGCGCGCGGATCTAGAGTAAGCGCGTTGAGACGGCGCGCCAGAGCGATGATATCCAACGTTGGCACCAAATGCGCAGATGGGACGCGCGTGCGAAGGGTGACCGGTACCGATGCGTCAGTCGCATGCGCCATTCCGCACCGTCAGTCGCACACCGCCGCCCGGCATCTTAGTTGCGCATGTTTGGCAGCAGCGTTGTCTGCTTCCGGTCTCACCCGCTGACGCCGCTCCCTGCTACGACGACGCCCCCGCCGTCCCTTGCTGGAGCCCCTCCGCAACTCCTGGCATTCGCTCCCCACAGTCTTATCCCCCACTCCTCAGCCTCTGGGCTCTCCATCACACGCTCTTGTGCCTCCGTCACAATACCCACCATCTCGCCCGTAAGTGCGCTTCACGCTGCACCGGCGCCTCGGATGGCCCTCAAACTACCTGCATCATCGTCGGAAAAATATTCCCATCCCCGCTGGCCTCTCAAATGTTCTGTATATCCTCAAATCCGTGGCTAATTTCCATTGTACACCTTTGCTCTTTCGCCTAGTTCTGAGCTCCTGTGGAGTACTGTCATCCAATCGTCTTGACTGCTGCCCCGGGTCAAACCTAATTCATAACAATTGTAGCACGCTGTGCGGCAGAGCCCACTAACTCATTACTTAATTCAGTGCCCATCAGTGTATGTCGGAGGAGATTAGCCTTTACTTGCTCCAGGGACCCAAGCTCTCCCAATTTTCGTAATAACTCAGACCCAAGCCAAGCCGAGAGTGCTCCAAATTGGGGCTAGCCACATGTAACATATTATTATTGCCAAAGGACATGTAGTCACTCTCAAGCCCAAATCTCACTCGGTCCACACATTGACCAGCTCACATTGGGCCAGGAAGCTCTGACTGTGTCGGGCCCTCAGAGCTGTTTAAAGGCAGAGAGAAAAATCCATATTGGCTCTAGAGTGTGTGTTGCCTTCCCACCAGGTTGAAATGAGTTGGCCCTTGGTTTTGTTTATATCTCATTGGCGGTAGGTTAAAGACTGTCACAACTGATTATGACCACATTAAATTCTGATGGATGGGAATCTCAGTGGGATGCAAGTCTGATCCGTCAGTATACTCAGTTGACTCCAGATCAATCCAGGTTCCAGGGATTTTACCAGATTGAGCTATCAGACACCCGCTGCATGTTGAATTTATTGGGAGTTGTATATCATCAGCCAGAGCGAGGACTACCCGATGAAATCAAAATTTCCCGGAAAGCCTTGAGCGAACAAAGGAATTGGAATTCAATTGGGTGTGTTGAGGGCTTCGCTTCAGAAAATTCAGCATCTCTGCGACATCTCTGCCTGGTGCAATTCATTTGTGAATGTCTCTACCTATGTATGGGCATTAACTCCAGAGCTGGGTGGAATGATTGACAAAGGTTAAAGCAGAGTTTTGGTTGAATTCTTCTCTCATTTGAACGGAAGTGTTGACAGCCACTTAAAGTGTTGTAGTTAAGACGTCAAGGGCTTAGTCTTAATAAGGGCTTAAGTCATCTTAAGCTAAGGCCTTAATATCCGGATGAATGTATCAGAAGCCCTTATTAACCCTTAGTATCCCAATATCGATAACCGGCAGACTCCAGAGATCAATAATAACAACCGCAATGTACGTGAAGTGCCACTAGATCCGAAGCCCCGCTGCCGAGAATGTTTCGGCCTCACTCCGCACCTCCCTCCCCCGCCCTCTGTTGAAATACGGAAAATACCCGGGAACCAAGCTCGACGGGTGCCGTGCGTCGCCGCCGCAGGGCGGTGTAATTGGCATGCAGGGTTGGCGGAATTGCACTCTGCAGGGATGGCGGCCAACTCATGTTTTTGTAATGCTCTCGTATTTTTCCTTTTGGCTATATTAAATGTACTCGTACTTGCCCTTTTAGTTACATTGAAGCAGTCGTAGTAGTATATAATCTGTTCTCTTGAGTCGTCTCTCCTCAGACTCGAAGACTGAGGTGAGCTTCTATTCTACTTACTTGCTTCCTCGTTACTTACTTGTCCCTAGTACTTGTCATCTAAGTGAATATATTAGACTTTGTATCACTTGTGTGCGTGAAGACTGAGTATTTATTATCTAGACTCTCGCGCACCTTTTGGTTGTCTCATTTTCACACCCTCGCAATGCCCCCCAAGCCCGCAGAAATCTGGGGTGCATTCCATGCCAGTGACGACAAGCCCAATGAGAGTCATCACCGAGCAACCCATAGGCGCTGCATTAATGCGGAAAGGCCATCAACCGCGCCAATTGACATCGAGCTCGAGAACGATGGGCACCTAATGAAGGATGAGCAATGGTTTGCGACTTGTGCGTTGCTGAATCACTACATCTACTCAAAATTCACATCAGCCCAGCTCTAGCATCGGCATTGAGTAAAAAGCAAGATGTTAATGGTGAAAAGGGCGCGATGGCAGGACACCTGCGAAGGTGTGAATTCGCCACAGCTGAGGAGAGGGCGCTGGCGGCCCGGTCAGCACCGACGAAGAAGGAGAAAGAGGAAGCAGAGAAGCAGGAGAAGACGAAGCGCAAGCAGGCAGGTGGTGGGGAAGACGATGTGGAGGCCGAAGACGAGGATGCGGGGGGAGCGGGCGGCAGGAAGAAGCGAAAACTCGATCAAGCCGTGGAAACTTCATTCTCCCAGTCGAAGCTGAAGGTCTACAAGGGAAACGACATACCATTCAGCGAAGACCATAAGAGTGCGATTGCTCGCCAGACACTTCGTGCCACACAGTCCGCAGATCTCCCGGAGCGGTGGACATCGGATCTAGAGGTGATGAAGCTGTTCATGATTATGCGCTCGCGTGCAATGGACGCGATTCCGTCGCGCTCGCAGCTGGGGGGCTCGCTGCTGGGACAGGCAGCCACCGAGAGTGACGCCGAGATTGCTGCACAGGTCAAAGGCCAGGATGTCTTGATGTGGTACGTCTCGAAGCACCTTCTCACTGACCTCTACTAAGGCACAGTTAGCAGCACGGATGGCTGGCGCAGTAATAGAAAAGACGCGATCGGCGGCGTCACCTTGACTCATAAATTTAAGGTGAGTTTTTACCGCCCCGTCAGAGTGATCTCACAACGCACCTAGTCCCATCTCATCGAAACTCTGCGCACAAACCAGTTGCGCAAGGATGGGGAATCGCTCAAGCGGCAGTTTGAGCAGATGATTGACGAGGCTGAGAAAAAACTGGAGTGTCACGTCATTGCCTTTCTAACCGACAATGATGGTGGGAGCAAGGGAGGTCGAATCGTACTCGCGCCCGCTCGGCTGTACCTCTTGACATTTCCCTGCTGCGCCCACCAGGGCCAGCTCATTCTCGGCGACTACCTCAAGGAGAATGAAGAGGCTGCAACACTCATGGGCGAGCTCATCGACTTCGTCAACTGGCTCAACAACCACGACAAGGTCCTTGCGATCTTTGATACCAAGCAGCAGGAAATGTTCGGCAAAATCTTCGCCTACCTTCTCCCCAATCTCACGCGTTGGACGACTCACCTCGTCGCCGCGATCCGATTTGAATTTCTCAAAGCTCCCGTTCGCACCGCAATTCTGAACCACCGGGACGCCATCGTCAAGGCTCAAGTTGGAGCCGAACCGAACGCACGCAAAAGACTGGCGCTGGAGGAGGGCACCATCCATCACTGTAATTTGGTGGAGTCCAACGCATGGTGGGATAAACTCCGGAAGACGGTCATCCCCGATCTCGAGCCCATCTGCTACCTCATCAACATCGCACAGAGTGACCACGTTCGCCCTGATCAGTTCCTCCTTGCTCTCGGCGGCCTCTTCCTTCACTTCCACGGATTTTCGGCCCACTTTGGGGGAGATCAATTGGGATTGAAGGTTTGTTTGAGATGCAACTTAAATATCAAGAAATACATGCCCTAGATGTCAGCTGAATGCCAAATACCTTTCATAATATTAGACCAATCAACTCTGGTTGGATTTGGCAAGAAAGTAAATGAAAAGAAAATCGCGCATGAGGGGACTCGAACTCATGCGCAAAACCGCAATGTTTGGCTCTGCTTGCCCGTGGGAAAGCTACATTTTGGCGGACGCTCTGCACCATTAGGGCACTTCAGGACCCACTACCTAAAGTTAGTGGGCATGTCTCCCCACCCGAAACTCGGCATCCCGACGCCCCCGCACGGCTCCAGAACCACCCCCAATTACGGACCGCGTATTTTCGACCCGCTGGCGCTTGCAGCGCGTTTTTTGTCATGCAATTGGATGGATCGGGTCGGGGCGCACTATTCTGTCGATGCTGCGTCGGTTTTTGGATGGACCGAGGTGCAAAGGTGCGTCGCAACCGCTTTTTTCGTTAGGGCGGTACTGATCTGTGTCACACCGCCAGGAATCTTTCATATGGTCTATCTACGCTACAGGTGAGTCTGCCCCATGTCCCTTTCGTCCTCAATCCCCCCGACATTTGGATCCCCTGCACCGTTCGCTCGAGAACTCCCGCCCGATCCCTGCTTTGGCGTACACCGCCTCACGCCGTGCTGGGATCGCCTTCTCGTTGTGATATCCGGTTTTGGCGACTGCAAAAACGGTGGGGACGCGCTGAACGCTGCTTTCCATCGTCTCAGGTACGCCGCGAAAAATTTATTTCGTGCCTTGGTACTGGAACATTCGCTCTTTTTGATCCCGTTGCGAGTCGTTCCGCCGAAATAGGTCCTCTGTGGTACACCCTTCCTCCCCCACTCTCCCGGAATCCCCATCGACCACCTTCACGCCGCTCACCAGCACAATCTGGGGGAGCTTTTGCTCCCCGCGGGCATATCGGCGCTCTCGCACTGAACCGTGGCGGGAAAGGCAGTGGGTCTCCCAGCGCTCCGTTTGGCTCGCTGGATAGCCACTGCCTTAAACGTTGGTTCTGTCGAGCGCCGATGGGCAGTCCAGAGCCTATGTAATTAAATGCTCTCCTCTATATTCGGTTAGATTCTTCTTGCCCGTCACACAGTTTGTCCGTGTGCAAACCAGTACCTCATGTATGGACTACAATTGCCCTTCTCGTAGCGTGTTGGCTTCCACGCCTGACGCGGCGGGTTTATCTCGGGCTTAAATGTCTGCTAATACAGTTCCGTCCTAGGTACGATATTATCGATCGTCATTTCCGCCGTCGACGATATTGCTGCGCAGCGCTGGTATTCTGCTGCGTGAGGAAACGCGAAAGGGTTGAGTCCTCATTCACGCAACAATCTCTGTAGTCTCATTCCTCCTTGTATCTCTTCAGCTCCACATCTTCAACGCTGGAACGGACCACCGGTAAAGTGTTTCTTGCATCATCCACTGTCGTGAGGCGTGGAGTGCGTGCTGACGTTGAGTCCAGGTCCTCAGGACGCGGTTTTTCTCTGGCGTGAATTAGACCAGTGTTAATTCAACACCAGCCGCAGGGCCTCGCGCAGCTGGAGGAGTATGGGAAGGGGGAGAATTTGCCGGAGGAGGCGTGTGTGGTTTTCCTTTACTGCGGATTGTTCTACGGGATTGTACCGCGGGGATTTTTTTTGGGGAATTATCTCGCCCTGCCTTGCCGTTGCAACATTCACATCCTCGCAATTCCGCTGTTGGCTATATCCTGTATAAATCCCTTCGGGTTTCTTGCACTTCCTCCTGTCCGTGCTTCGAAATATTTACATAACCTCCCCGTTGATGCTAACCACTTTTCCGCCTCTTTTCCTCGACGTCTTTTTCATTCTTGCCCCGCTTTTACCCCGACTGTTTTCGCTGACGATATCGCACAGGTTCACCGCTGTCTCTTCGAGTGGATCAGCATACTCGAGGCCCGGGGGACCCACGGGGCCATCCTTGGTGGTACCTAGTCGTTTGAAACTAGTCTCACGAGTGAGAGTGGTTTCTTTAAACAGGAGTTCTCGGATGCGGTTGTCTGCCGGGCGCCCGGCCATTCGGTTTGCTTCCTCTGCCGTTTTATTTGGCGACCTCATTCTGTGCTGCGTCCCCTTCATTTTTAATCGTTCTCAACGATACTCGTCGCCCTCTTCTATTCCCATATCACTGGAACACATCCTCACTACAGTGCTGCCTTTGTATGTCTCCTTCCCCCTTCCTCACCCATACCGCGTCCTGATGTTCACGATCACACAGTGTGTACTCTGTGCACATCCGGTACGTATCTTCCACGCGTCAATTGTGTCGACGTCCAAACGGTTCACGTTGCTTGGCTCCGGCAGAGGGGGAAAGGAAAGGGATTAATATTTAAGTGAAACGGAACCGGCCTTGGCTCCGACTGCACGACCGTGCACACGACCGCGAAGACTTCTGAGAGCATCCGCTGGAACAGACGACATAAAAATATGATTGTGAACGGTGTGTCCTTACTGTATCTGCGAAACGTTGAGTCAAATTATACAAAACAATAAATGGTGCGACGAGAAAATGAATAAAATTAATGTACATACCGGACAGATAGCTCTCGGCCCGGCATCGGTGAAGGACGATAAAAAGAGCAAGGATGGAGCGGGAGAAGGAGCGGAGGCAAGCCATAAACGAGGTCCGGATACTCCGAGGCACGCCCGTGGAAGGACGAGCAAGGAAAATGCTCGCGAGTCTTCGCCCGCGATGCTTACATAATACGCTTCTCCACCCGCGAGACATGGGAAGGTCTGGACAAACGAGCCAGGCTCGCGCGAAGGGATAGCGCTATAGCGGGGGGTAGCGGGGACGGATGAGAGCGAGCACTAGTGACTCGTGCTGGCGAAGATCTCTCGTCCCGCGTGCGTTGGGACGACAAAAAACAATACAAAGTCGTGGGCGCTCAGCGGAGGCCGACGGTCTCGGCGGCATCCACGACGAGCCGTAGGACAAGGCGCGGCCCGGAGCCGCGAGCCTGCGGTGGGGACGCAGAGAATCGCGCTCGTTGTCTGTGACGGCCATCCTGCGGCGTGAGCCGCTCGTCTTGCGGCGCAGCTCCGTCCCCGCCGGACGGTCTTATTCAGACACGCCCGCGCGCGCACGGACTGACGCTGTTGGCGATTCGCAGTGCCAGACGCGCTGGGACGTTCGTCCCGGCCGGAGGTCCCTGTCTCGACACGCCCGCACGCGCATGCCATCTGTGTTTGCAGTCACCCGCGCAAGCCCCCCGCGCGCGCGCGGCCCATGATTCCCATCCACCCCCTCGTCGCGCGCACGACATACCGCCGAAAAATCAGGAACGGTGCGACGCGGTGGGAAAGAAAGAAAAAAACATGCCTCCGAACGGAGGAGTTACAAGGGAGAGCGGGAGAAGTGAAGGAACACTCACCCATCCTAACATGATAACCCCCGCAAGCACGCCCTCCTCCTCGTCCATCGCGCACGTGTCGCGGGATGAGCAGCGTCTTGGCGGCGTAGCACAATTTGATGTCTGCATGGCGTGTTAGCGGCGGCGATGATGACGGAGGGAGGGAAGAACACGGGAGGGAAGGAGGGGGAGGGCAACGTGCGCGATGCCGAGTGAGGAGCGAAACAAGGACGGGGGTACAGGCAGGATCTGGTGACGAAAGAAAGCACAAGGAGCAGCACGCACCCGTCCTCACGAGTCACGACCTCCCTCCCCAACAATAACCCGCACGTCTCGACGTTCCCTCCTGATGCCCAGGAGCCGCGAGAGCGTCGCCTCCGAAAGGATGTGCGGGTGGTGCAAAGAGGCTTCGTCCCGCGATGTAGCGAGTCGTCCCAGCCCGGCTCGCGTGCCGTGGGATCCTTCACGCGGGGATGTCTCATCGCGACGCGGCCGGGCGGCGTAGCGTACGTGGCAGCCGCGCGCGCCGTAGGAGCGAGCAACGAAGGTATCGTGAGGGGCGCGAAAGGAGCAAAGGGATTCGGAGTGACGAGGTGTATGTATGGTAAGACGAGGGCACAAATGGCAAGGCAAGGATACATCAGTAGGGATCTCCGCTTGAAGCGGAAGTGACGTACACACCTCCACCAAATACGCAGACTTCGCGAGTCCGTCCTCCCGCCGTCGTATTCCGGGTACACCTCGCGCAGGGGCATCGGACCCGATTTCGGGAGGCCGTGTGACGCGGTGGGTGTGTAGCTTGACGCGCTGCTGGAGAATGCTGAGCCTGAGGTGATATCACCCTGCCGCTGGAGCTCGACATGCTGCTCACCAGCTTGTCTCTGAATGAGACGCGCTGCTTGAGGTTGCGTTGGACGCGCTGGACGTGCCGCCCGACAAGGCATTGCTGGACGCCTGCGCGTGGGGCCGGGGCCTTGATGTCTGGCTTAGACTTGAATATTCTACGGGGGAGGCGCGCCGGCGCTCGAAGGATGCGGCCCGCTCGCGTTCAGAGTACTAGTCAAAGTGGGATTCAGAGTTGGGCTTGCAGTGCGTTTTGGCGTCGGCGAAGCGCGAGTTAGATTTGGATGTGAGGGGAGGGGCGTGGTGGTATGAGAGGAGTGATCGTCGTCCAGTGTGGGGTGGGCAATTGAAAATTCCAATTGATCGAACCCGATCGTTTTTCCTTGACCCACCACATATTCGCGTTGTCTGGCTATCAGTTCTCTCTCCATCCAAACGAAAAAAAATCTAAATATTGTGTGTATCCTTAGGATGTATGTTCTCCAAATCTATATGTTTCCCTTCGCAATTGAGAGCAGCAGAGCCTGCCGACTCAACCCCTGGTAAATGTGAGTGAATGCACCAAGAATGCACACCAACTCCGTCAGGTCATCAAATTCTGGAATAAAATCCCGAGAAAAAATCCTGAGCCTCGTGCATAGTCCCAGATAATTTCTCCCTGAGTAGCCGGGTTAAATCGGACGGTATTCCCATCAGCACACAAGATATGGGTTGGATCGCCTTGAATCGGCAGGGATCAAACAGGTGCAAATGCAAGTTGGCGTCTCGCAGCACGTTTTCCAGACTCAGAACGTCTGCGTTCGTCTAACTCATAGGCAGAAATATGTAGTTAATGTGAGTTAGACGAACGCAGACGTCCTGAGTCTGGAAAACGTGTTGGCAACATTGTCAAGAGGGCCGGCAATCCGGCAACTAATGCGTGGGAACGAATTGATGGCCCGATGCATTGCCCAGGGCAGAAAGCGCTGACGCAGCTGATGGCCCTATTCGCTCACCCGGGCCGGAGATGACCGGCATCCCTTGCCGGTTGACCGAATCGGTCCCGCGACCGATTAAATCCGACCAGCGTCGGGACTGAAACCGTGCGCAATTCGGGACCATTTCCGGACAAACCAAACCCTTGGTAGATAGGTAGGTAGGTGATATTACACGGCACAGTCCAAATAACGAACGCCAGTTTCCACGAGTTACCCCAGAGTAATACAAAGGAAGCTAAAAAATACACCTTCGCCCTTGGGCTTCCATACACCATCCAAGCCGAGCTCGCCGATACACAAGCAACCATACGGTCACGCATCCCCCGCTCTATAGCCCGGACAACGTCTGAAAGCGGTCAGTAATAGCACTACTTGCCGAAACAATTCTTCTTCATACGACCGCTGATCCAAGCGCAGATCTGCCTGAAACTGCCGAAATAATATATTAAAACTCAGAGCAGGAGTGTATACATATTCTGAGGACACCGGACCCTTGTCAATGATAGTAGCGGTGAATTGACGGGATTAAACGGTAGGATTCGCGTTCTTCCACCAGATCTTAAACTCAGCCAAATTTCAGGTTATCGTGTCGCGCAAGTTCCAGGTCGTCTTTTCGTTACCACGCCGGTCCATCCATTGACACATTATTTCCCCCGGTGTTGTGCCTCCAAGACATCTGGCTTATGTGGAGTGGTTCTCCATTTTCCTCGGATCCTGAACCACGCCATCACTGTATAAAATCAAGCAATCTCCCAAGGACGGAGTCCAACTCGCGACTATTGTGCCTGTCGCTAAGATGCGCCGCAAAGTCCATCTCTTACCCAAACTCGGTCCTATTGCCCTCAAGGAGTGGACTTCCAGCAATGTTCTAGAGAAGTGCCCGTTCTCTGTTCATTCTATGACAGATAGACATATTTACGCTACTGTATTTTAACATGCACCGAGATCTAACTAGTTATTTGCGCCCCGGCACATTCCCGCCTGATTTTCGTCAGGATGGCACATCCTCTCACTGCGACCCCGTCCTCCTTCTCTGGAGTATAAAGAGCCCCAGTATTCCGTCCGTTCAGCATCTCATCCGGTAAGACTCCGTGTCTCCGCCTTGGCCCTTCTTATCAATCCCCACCCAAAGTTCTTCAATTCACTCCTAGTCCTGGCTCTGAGTTCTGTGCTGGTGTTTTTACCCCTACTGCGCAATCACGCTACTATCTAGCCGTGAATTTCAAGACACGACCGCCCGTCCTATGTCTGGTGTTTCGCTCGTGTCTGCCTGTCGCTCGCTGCAACCTCCTTATTTTCTCTTACTGTCCAATCGTCGTTCTGGAATGTAATGAAATGAATCTCATTCCAACCCATGAAAGAAAAATCCCCAACCCGAGCGCCGGAGCGAAGCCAAGGCATGGCTTTTTGGTAATAATGGAATGCCCTGATCGGACCTCCACGACAACAACGGGACTACACTGCACGAGGCGAAGGCGAATTGAATATGGCGTGGGTCGACCAAAGTGCATGAAATTCGGAACAACGGAATTTGGAACAGCGCATACCTGCTTGGAAATTTATGCAGCAATATGCCTGAAATGCATGCAGTAAATTCCTCGGTGCAGCGACTCTTAGCCATCTGATATTAAGATCACGCGCGATGCCGGGGCGGGGTCGGGTAGGATCCTGCGAGACAAGATGGAGCGCGAGCCGATATTCAGGCCGTTTTTGGAGTGGGTGAAGCGTTAAGCGGCGGCATGAAGGCCCGGGACCCTGCATAAAACGGTGCGCCAGGCAGTCACTGCAACGAGCATGACGAGGCGTGTGATCCACTTGGGATCCTCGATTTATTTATTTAATTTGACCAGGAGCGTGCTTTAAACCAGAGCCTTTTGAACGGTTGCCTATTTCCCAATATTCCGGACCGCCGCCAAAGGAGGCGGCCGCGGTCCTGTGTGACTAGGAGACCCGAGAGCGTAGGTTGTGAACGCTGTTCTGCGTAAAGATACAAAGTGAAGATGGAATAATTATGTAAGATCATTGAATCCTGCTAGGAAGAGAAGCCAGATAAGCTGCCCTCTGAGCAGTAAAAATCACAAACTAACGCATATTGTTGAAGGAATGTGCCTCGAATACAGACTACAGAATAAAGAATCCTATGCATGCGTCTGAATAGACAAAATCTGCGAGGACGAATCCAGAATGAAGGGAAGTCCCCTTCAGCATTCGTTTGCGAAAACGCACCCCGCACATCAAAGGAATGCGCAGATTTGGAACTCCGCAAAGAAATGTGGGAGAAAAATCCCCGGGTAACACAAGCCCGAGGTGCACCGGCAAGGTAATCGCTCACCCTGCGCTTCCCCTGGAAGCAGACGACAGAGCGGGGCAACAAGGGAAGCCTAGAATAGTAGGGGACGGACTCCCGCAATAGTGGTTAGACTAAAGAGAGCCGATACTACACTTGATCTCAGCCAGTGAGGCCAGAGTAGTGAGGATCCACGATGTGGGTGTACGGTAGTCCTTTAGTTACCGCGCCATCACAAGTGGCGTCCTACCTTATTATATAAGCATCCGTTTTGGGAAAGCACGTGCACTATCAGAGGCGGCGCGCGCGTTAATTAGCAGCCTCGTTTGGGAGCATGGGATGGAATTCGACGCGTTTTTTCTCGCCAAAATGCTATTACATCTTCGACCTGACGAGCCCACGGGAATCCCCCATTTTCTTCTCACCTACGGTGCTCTGCACCCCCCCTGAATCCTCGCGAGGCTCCAGTTCCGGCATTGGATCTTCCTCGAGCAGTTGTAGCATGTAGAAAGTTGCTGGAGTGCCGAACGCTGGCTGCGAGGCGGAATGCGAGAGCATTCCTGGGTATACGTTGTACCACAAGAGCTCGAATTGGGCCATCGTTGAATGTTATACTTGGTCCAAGGTAAGTTTGGGGCAAAATTAGGGAAGAACAACACTCACCGAAAGCGCGTGGAGGAGGTTAAGAGTGAAAAGATGGAGGAAAAACTTGATGCCATCGTCGAGCAATTTCGGACTATGCCGCGGAAGGCGCCATACTAGGCCCACGTGCAAAGACGTCAATACGCGTCAACTACGCGTCTCCCTTGTTTAGCTCACTCTTATGGCGCCGTCTCGAGGACGGAAATGGCAAACGGAGCGAGGCCGTGCGACAATCCGATGAATCGTTGCCGAGAAGATCCCCGAATGGACAGACGGCCTTCACGAATGGCAGGTCATCGTCATCGCATGGATTCTCGACGGCGAAGACGTCTTCTGTGTCACCGCGACAGGTGATGGCAAGTCAGCCATCTTCGCCGTTCCAATAATTGTGCTACTCGAGATCGCGCGGAACCCAGCAGCGTATCCCGGCTTCCAAAATCAGAAGATGCCTGTCGGAATAGTGATTGCCCCCACAAAGGGACTTGCCACGAATATAGTGCATGATTAACATCGTCCCAGCACATCTCCTCTTGACCGCATTCCCCAGGTTTCCGAGCTTGCTGGACTTCAGGTTTCAGCGCTCGCATGCACCAGCGAAACACTCTCTGAAGCTCGGAAAGCGGGTCGCGACATTTGTACCGGCGCTCGAATGAGCGCCCCAATGTCCAGCTTCTTCTCCATTCTCTGACGCATACCTTGGGTGGGGAAACATTCCCCGATCTGCTCCAATACCTCGCCTCCAAGCGCAAGACCATCATTTATTGCGCCACCATCGAACTCTGCTGGCGTCTCTACATTTTCCTCCTCCGTCTCCTTCCGGCTGGGCGGCGGCGGCTCACACGAGTTCGTCTGTATCACGCGATGTGCTGGCCCGATGAGAACGAAAAGACGGTCGCGTTGATGCGGGATGATCCTATGTGCCAGATCATCGTCTCCACGGTCGCATTCGGGCAAGGGTTCAATGTCAAGACTCTGCTGGATAGTACTCAGCTCGGGGTGGCGAAAACTGTGGCTCAGACTCTCCAGCAGGGCGGTCGCGTCGGTCGCGATCCCTCCACGATCGGTCGTGCAGTGATTTTAGCACAGGCGACCGCATATTCGTCTGCTGAAAAGTACCTGGCGAGCGGTGGGTCAGAAGTACTTGTTCGATGACAGGAACTAAAAGTGTTTGCAGGGGGGTCTACCTCTGGCGTGCCAGCGAAACAAAGCAAGAGCCTGACGACAATGAACAACGAGAAGGCAATGATGCTCACAACGAAGGGCTGTCTGGTCGCTTTTTTTAACAAGCTATTCGGGAACAGCACGCCGGGCTCAAATCTCGATTGCATAGCCCTCCCACGACGCCTTCCCTGCTCCACCTGCCTCCCGCGCTTCTCAGGGACCCTGGTGTTTGAACCTTCGCCTCTCCCCTCCGGCCCCCAGCGCCTTCTCTCCTTTACCCAGCCAACCACGTCCCGGACGGCAACCGGTGCACCGTACTGGGGCAAAAACTCGAAATTGATGCTAAAAATGCGATCCATCGCTGACGCAAGGCTGCGTAAATTCAGAGTAGAAGTGCAACAGTTGGAGCGCACTTACGACCTCTATGGAATCACCCCGGCCTCATCCTACCTCTCGAATCCGGTCATCACCGCCCTCCTTGATAATCTTTTGGTTATTTGGACCCGCGAAGTCTTGTTGACCAAAATTCCGCAGTGGGCACATCACGAGCGTCGTGGGGAGGCGCGCTTTTCTCTCGTCTTCGCGCTTCAGGTCGAGTTCGCCGAGCAGTTTGAGGTTGCTCGGCTGGAGAGAAACCGCAAGGCGCGCGAGAAGCGACGCGCCGCCACAGGCCGAGGCGAGGACGATGAAGGGGACGGCAACGATGAGAGTGAAGATAACCAGGGTGGTAATACCAGCGGCGAGGACGCTGATGAAGCGATGGAGGACCCGATGGAGGACCCGCCGGAGCCTGAACCTCCCATCGTACGGATTCAACGCAAGCGGCGTGCCCTCGAGGACACTACGAATGTGCCTCCTGCCCCGAAACGTCCCCGCGAAGCCCCCAAGAGCATTGCCAGCACAGCTGAAACGTTCGGGCCGCAGTATAAACCTCGAATACGACGTTCCCATACGGAAAACTAATACTTTATAAAGCTGCTATATTTCTACTTGTTCTGTGTGTATAGTATATAGTACGAGATACCGTGACAATTTAATCTTCGCCTTCGGATGGTAGGTCATCCAGAATATGGACATACTGATCCATTTCCTCTTCTTCAATTTCCGAAAGCTCCTCGTTTTCCTCATTAGCATCCAAAGTTTCTTCGGGCTCCATTCCTCCGAAGCCAAGGAAGTCAGCATCCTCCTCGTTGTTGAGCGGGTCTTCATCATCGGAATACTGAATGCCCTGCACGCAGGGATCATTAATTTGAGCGGTTGAACGTCAGAAGGAATAACTGACCTTCAGTATTTCCCAGACTCGTCCAATTTCGCAGTCGGGAACCGCATGTGCTGCAATAACCCACCAGCCCATGTCTTGGAGGAATAAGGCCTCGTTCGCAAATACGCGGTCTCCTGCAAAACCCTCGGCTTCAATGTGCACACTCGGCCGCTTGTTCTTCTTCTTGCGCTTCTTGCCGCCTTCTTCCGCTTCCGAAACAACTTCCTCCTCTTCGCCCGGTTCGTCCACGATGACTGGATCGACTTCCTCCTCCTCCGGCTCGCCTCCCGTCTCTTCTTCCTCCGTGTGTACTGCGATAGGCGCTACCCAAGCAGTACCCAAAGGCACCTTCATTTCGGCAGGTACCGAGTCGGAGAACTCCTTGTACAGGGCCTGTGTATATGGCTGCTGTGAAGCGTAGCGCTTCACCAATTTGCGTGCAGCAGCCCACAGGTAATGCAGATCTGGAGGGTTTTGCATCGGCTTCTCGAAGTGGGTGATCAGATCGTCTGCCTCGAACCAAATTCTAACGCGCAAATCAACTCATAAATATAGTGAATAATAAAAGGTGCCGTACCGCCAGCAGTCCAAAACGCGAGCCTTGAAAAATAGTATCATTCTGCGCGATGTTGGAAAGAAGTCGACCTTCTTCAAATTCGAGGGCCACTTTGTTCCCGCTGCCGTGGCGCTTTTTGACAGAGACGAGGGATCGGTCGTCGAAGCCGGTCCGTACTAATTATCAGCGATCCCATTGAGCTCTGTCCATCGTGTGTGCCAGATTTCTGGGCCAGTCAGTACGAGGTTGCGGAAGGCCTTGTAATTTTCTGGGTGCGCCGCTAAGAATTTTTTAATCCGCCACATTGCTGCAACCGAGGCTCCATCGCCGCGAGCGATGAAAATTAAATCTTCCATCGCCTTTTCATCCAATCCCAGCTGGCCCTCGAAGTCAAGTATCGAGCGCATCATCCCTTGTGTCTCCGTTTCCCTCTCCGCATTCGTCATGAGCTGTTGCATAACGCTCGGTCGGCCTTTTGGCAGTCTGCGTTTCGTCATCCGCTCCGAATTGAAAGCCGCGGCAACGTCTGGGCGGAGATAGGCGAGTTGGGGGACGAAATGGACCAAGATTCGGACCCAGTGAAGAGCAGTCAGCTCGTGGATATAGGGCCAGTCGATGTCGGAGTACAATGAGCTTATAGTCAATTGGCGGCGCTCCTGCTTCATAACGCGGTCAAGGTGATCTTGCAGATTAAATGCACCGGGTGCGCAGTCTTGTAAAAGAATTGCGGTGGCTGCGGTGCCAAACTTGAGGACGTCCTCGCGTCCGAGCCGATGATCTCCCTGACGGCAATATTGCTGGACGTTATCCAGCACAATTTGCCAGTACATGGTGCCGTTCGCAATGCCCACCGCCACAGATTCCCGCAATTTGGCTAGACTCGAGTCGGTGAGAGAAGCTAAGCACGCGCGCGCCGTGGTATCGTGAACTGTGAACCCAAAACGGCTGAATATCCGTTTTTCATCGACATGGGATTTGCACGCAAATTGCCACACCGCGAGCGGAAGTGCGAGATAGCCGCTCGCATAACGGTTTCGGGAGAGCGTCAGAGCACTTATAGCTCCGACTTGCACCTGAGCTGAGGTGAGAGCGTGAACATTTCAGTCAGTGATAAAATATACCGTGGGGTGAGGCCGTCTTTTTCTCACTACGCTCATTCCATTCAGAGTGGGGGCCCTCATGCATTCCGTCGCGTACCACACAGCTCTGGAGCGCCGTTTGTACGCGGTGGCAATGAAAGGAGTACTAACGCGACCAAATTATCCCAAGTGGCGAGCCGGACTTTTTGGGCTCTGCCATTCGTCGAAGCTCGCAGTTGAGTTGTGTCTGTGGGATCGGAAGGATCATTTTGGGTGAGTACCCCGACCTGGCGACGGAGCTCTGGGCCAACTATCTGCAGAGCCCAGGTAGAGAGAGAGGGTCGTGCATAGTCTATATCCCGGGGGGAGGCCACATCCGGCGGGGAGAAATCCAGTGAGTATTGTGCGGAGGCTTTCGGAGCGCGGCTCTGCCGATGATTGTAGATCAAGTTGATTATAGTTCCCATCGTCACATTGGACTCTCCCCCAAGAAATGCGGCAGCTACCCGGACATGGCGCTGTGTGCGTGGATCCGTCACTCCAGATATATGGTTATAGAATAGTGCCTCCAAGAAAGCCCCAAGCGAGTGGAAGTCCTTGGTGATTGTGGCGAGAATGCCATCGATCTTTTCCCAGTCAGTTCGCTTCTTATTTCGGAGTCTGGTCTGAGTAGATGGAGCGTCGGCAGAAGGGTGGGGTGGCGTGCTGGTCGATGCGGGGGTGGCCGGCACAGAGGCCTTTTTCGGGGCCTTCTGTTTCTCCATGGGGGTCTTTGGACTGGAGTAGAAGGTCGGTGCCGAGATTATATTTCGTTCGGCCATGTCTGGCACGTCCAGGAGTTGAGATTCGCGTGGTATGGCGCGAGACGCGTGAAAATAAATGAATTGTTTGGTTGTGTATCTCCCATCATCACCCTCTTTATAAAATTAAGGGTTTTTTTTGGCAATATACTGGGTCCTAACGCGGACAAACAGAAAAAAGCATTCAAAAAAGGAAGGATTTAGTAAAACTTCGTGTCAACATAGGGACTACACTACACATTGTTGGTGTGATTGAGCTGTGCATTTTCGCCCATTATCCACCCCCTTACATCCCTTTGTCCGACCACATTTCTTGCATGGAACTGTGCATTCAACCTTGCAATCATCGATATTGTGGTTTCCCGGGCAAGATGATTTGTGGCTGTGCGGCCAGCTCGTTTCCGCTTACTATCATCCTGGATCCGCCGTGCACGACAACGAGAAACGTTTTCAGCACTATATAATGTCAGCTATCGTCAGGAATCAATCGTTCAAGACACACTCGGATTCGGGGCTCTTGGGAGCAGCTGAGGGGTGGATCTCAGGCTCAGGTTCAAAATCATTTGAAGGCCTGGCAACAATAATAAGTAAATTGAATGTAGTCGAACATGATATCTCACCCCCATAAATCTTCCGGATTAGTGTGACTGGTCGAGCAAATGCAAAAGCTTCAAGGTGGGGAGTGGCCACGTCGAAGCCGTAGTGATAGTGATTTGACCCGGGCCGTTATTTGCCGTTATTTGACAGTCACGATGTTATTTGGCATTGCCTAATTTAATGACTTTCAGGTACCATGGAGAGATTCTGAAGAGACAATTCACTTATAATACAGTCCTAGCTACCATGGTAATTATTTCAGGATTTTAGACTGGCCCAAACCCGTGAAATGAGCAAAGCTGCCAATTAACACACAGCCACTGCCAATTAACGGCCAATTAACACCCAGCTGATCGGAACATTAACCGGACCGAGAGGTCGCAGAGACGGCAGCAAAACACGAACCAACTGGAACACCGCCACATTGATCATGACATAAACCTCCACAATCCGCTCCACAACTCCACCCAAACCGCTCCGCTACCCCGATCTGTGTATCTAGAGACTCCTACCTGCATATATTTCTTTTTTATCGCCCAACATCCAAAACTAAGTTTCTATCTTCAATACTGCGCATAGCAGTCCCAACGATGTGCGCTTCTTTCATCGCGCATGCTACCCCCGAAGCTAATAATGCTCGATACCAGGAATATTATAATGCCTCCGACCACCCCCACACGCCATCACAGCAACGAACGCCAAGTGCTGCGAGATATTGAACAGCTGCAGAATCAAGTCCCCGTCGGCGTCGTGTCCCGAATCCGCTGCCTTTGGTACCTCGAGCAACCAGTGCAGCAAGGGCAGCCGCTCAGAAGAGACGCCGGCAGCGGGAGCGAAATGAGCGGGGAGAAAATATTCCTCCACCACAGCAGCGCAGTGTAACTAGGTCCATCGGCCAGCAAATGCGACGAGAACGAGAGCGTGCAGAGGGAGTGACTCGGTCTGACATGGATATTGATGTTGCGCTATAATCCCTTTCCGCGATTCATTTATTTTGAATAATGTATCCGGTGCCTCAGATTTTTTCCGGCCGCTTGCAGCACGGGTCCCGCAACCAGAAATCCCAGATCAAGTCCTCCCTCCGCAAGAACTGCGTCCATCTCGGAATTTACAGGCATGTGGTGCTTATACCTTGGCATGTAAATACGACGTTATACGATTGTAGGTCCTACCCAACGGCCTTTTTATGCCGCCGGCTACCTAGCGTCCTCCAGAGGGCGCCAACAGTGAGTTTTCCTCTTTTTGTTCGTATCAACGAAGTTCTAATCACTCTAAAAAGGGGACCATTGATCCAGTGCGCCTCAGACGTCGACGGAGAACGAGCACAGATAACACGAATGGCAAGCGCCCGTAATACATTTACAAAATTCTTATCTTTGATGCACCATACTCAGGGCGTCGCCGGCGAAATGATCCCCAAAACCCTCCCAGGGACCAGTTATTCAGGCTCGGACGATCAGAGTATCGTGATCCAGAGTCGCGCCAGGACTTTGGCGCGATGGATGAAGCATGCCCGGTTATCCCAACACCCGACTCGGGACTGATTGACCCAGCCCGAGGCGGAACTGTGGGGTTGTCCCGCTTTTATGTTTGACTCAATTGTTACTGTCAAGAATAGTTATAGTGTAGATCCTACCTACCTACATACTATACTATTTCTAGACAGTCACTTTCAAATGCCAGTGATATCACACTCCCATGTGAATGAATGGGATCCATCGTTGATAGGGAACGGATTGATCCTTCAGCCTTTGAATCGCAAGCTGTAGGGCCTCGGCCGCAGCACTAGTTTCAGGGTGCTGACCATTTCTAAAGAGATGAGAGTACACAGTTTCCGCAACAACTGGGCCATCTGCATCATTCATGGACCACATTGTCCCAATCGCAGCTCGGAAACCTGCGGCAATAAATCCCCCACCGAGATGAAATGATTCATTAACCAGTTGTGCATCCCCCATGGCTGTTTGGCATGCCGCAAGGAACACACACTGGGCATTTGAAAGTGGCATCCGTAAAATTGTTCCCAACTCCAAATTGCCTCCGTATAGGTGGAGATAGCTTTTGGCGGGGTCGCTCAAAACCTGGCTTCCGTGACAAGCCAAATGAGCCCAAGAGCAATCCTGTAGCTGCATCTTGACAGCATCCACAGTAGCCTGTTCTCCTTCGAGGACTTGGACATAGGGCTCTTTGATAATGGAGATGATTTTCTTGAGTTCCTGTCCGACCCCATTCAGAAAATTCCTTCTGCCCGGTCCAGTGTGGGTGACTCCGACAAGTATAGCTTTGGGTGTAGCGCTAGCTGACTTTTTATTATAGGCATCTAAAAGTGATCCAAGCGTCGCCGTATAGGAGTGGATGAATCCATCTGTTTGAGCACTTGCATGCAAAGGGAGTCCTGTAAATGCACCAGTTGGTAACCACCAGATCCTCCCTTGGGAGATCCCGTGCTAGATCAATCAACAAACATGAGTCCAAATCAAGAAGAACGTGTTTTACTACTCACTGTATTCAAAACCCGATAGATAAGCCCAACAACATGAGTCCAGAGCCAGCCCAACAGCTCTTCGAAGCATTCCTGGGTTGGTTTACGTGAATAATTCTCACGGTGTCCGAAGAGCCTGGAGGATGGTGCTTCATCTCTGGTTCTGACATTGCAACGATCAAGCAATTCTTTCAGTGTTTCCCTTTTTGTTTTGAGGATGTCTGGTGTTACACTCGGAAGCGGAATATGGACTGGTTCTGAGGTTGGATTGGGAATTATGATTCCATCACAACCGTCTGGATGACTGTTTAAAATCACAACAGGACCTCCTTGAGAGGCATGGCAGAGGACATCATAGGATTTTGGAAGCAGAAAAGATTCAAATCCTGGCTTTTTTCGAATATTTTCGAGTAGTTTGTTCCGATCATTCACAACCCTTATTGGATTGTCTGATGTTCCATTATATAGCTGTGCCGAAAGGTTCGACAGTTTTTCGGCCTGATCCGGAGGGAGTGCTTCAACATCTGGCTTCAGTTGCAGCATCTGCTGAAATATGGTGGCGAGTCCTTGCTCCATAAATTTCACCGCATCACGTAGATTGGACAGATTGATGCATGCTCGTATAGCAGCTGAAGTAGCTTGTTGAATATTGAGGTGAAGGATGGCATCGTGGCGCACTGGTATAGAGTTACCGATCCAGAGGATTTCTGGCAGTAGAGAAAACGCAGCTGTATATGCAGGAACACAGTAGGATGACTGGAACTCTGTAGCAAAATTTGCCCATGTG
Organism: Mycena vulgaris; assembly: GCA_029204335.1. Classification (NCBI taxonomy): domain Eukaryota; kingdom Fungi; phylum Basidiomycota; class Agaricomycetes; order Agaricales; family Mycenaceae; genus Mycena; species Mycena vulgaris. The sequence goes on from JARGYA010000163.1 coordinate 142,796, forward strand.
ATAGCCTGATCCCAGGCAATATGAGGCTCTGAGGAGAATGCTTTGAAGGAATCACTATAACAAGTGTGGACAGCAGCTAGATCATCTGGGTCCCTGAACTTTCTGTACCAATCCTGAAGGGACAGTGCAAGACTTTGCAGATGAACTGCTTTAGCGGGGTGTCCGGGGGGAGTCAGATCCACTGCCTCTCGAGCTGTCTGTAGTGCCACCTGCAGGTCATTTAGGTCATCTAGCCTTTGATATCGATGTCTAAATGATATCGCAAGATTGCTCAACCGAGCTGCTCGATCAGGGTGCTCAGGAGGAGTTAGGTCCAATACCTGTCGACGTGTGCTCAGTGAAGCCTCAAGGTCTTTGAGGTCTCTTAGCCTCTCATATCGAAGACCAAATATCAGCGCCAGATCATTCAGCAGATCTGCCCGAGAAGTGTCCTGTTGAGGAGTCAAGCGGATTGACTCCTGAATTGCGTGCAATGCATCATCAAGGATCTTCAAGTCTCCGCGTCTCTGGTATAGAGTTCCAAAAGATTCAGCAAGACGTTGCAGATGTGCTGGTCGATCAGGGTGGTTATGTGGAATTAGGTCTAATGCGTCTTGATGTGTCTGTATGGCCATCTCAAGATCTTTCAGGTCGCCTAACCGGTCGTGTCGGGCTCTGAGTGATGAAGCAAGAGTGAAGAGTAGACCTGCTCGCTCGGGGTGCTCCTGTGGAGCTAGCTTGACTGCCTCTCGAGCTGTAGACAATTCAGCTTCGAGGTCCTCAAGATCTCCTAGCCTCTTAAATCGAGCTGAGAATATGGTTGCAATGTTCTGCAGTCGAGTCACTCGATCCGGATGATTATCGGGAGTCAGTTCCACTAGCTCATAGCCCATCTGGAGCGCAGTCTCGAGGTCCTGTAAGTCTCCCAGCCTTCGGTATCGAGCTTCTAAACACCAAAGAAGATTTCTCAGTAGGCCTGCTCGATGGGGGTGGCCCTTTGGAGTCAGCTCTATTGCCTTGTGTTCAATTTGCAGGGCAGTCTCCAAGTCCTGCAGCTCTCCTTGTTTCTCGTATCGTTTAAGGAGTATCATGCCAAGATTTTTCAATCGAGCTGATCGATCGGGGTGCCCGTTGGGGGTTAGGTCTACCACCTCTTGGCTTGTTTGCACTGCATCATCGAGATCCTTTACGTCTCCCTGCCAATTGTATCGATCACCTAAAGACACAGCCAGGGCCTGCATGCGTGCTGCTTGATCAGGGTCCCCATTTGGAGTCAAATCTCTCGCCTCTTGATTCATCTGGACAGCAATCTGAAGGTCATTCAGGTCTCCTTTTCTTTTATGCCGGTCTCCAAATAGTAGTGCAAGATTGTGCAGGTGAGCTGCTCTATTTGGGTGACCCTTTGGAGTGAGGGTAAGTAGAGTTTGCCTTATCTGCAGTGCAGCCTCCAGATCCTTCGCATCTGCTAGCATCTCATATCGCGTGCTAAATAAAATTGCCAGATTGTGCAGCAGATGTCCTCGCTGTGGGTGTCCCTGAGGAGTAATGTGTACTGCCTCTAGGTTCGCCTGCAGTGCCAGTTCAGAGTCTTTCAAGTCTCCCAGCCTTTTGTATCGGGCTCCAAGGGATACAGCGAGACTTTGCAGACGTACTGCTCGAGCCGGATGCCCTTTCGGGGTCATAGCAATTGCTTCTTGGTCTGTTTGTATTGCCATCTCAAGATCCTTGAGGCTATTCAGTTTCTCATACCGTTGTCCAAGTGATATGGAAAGATTTTGTAAGTGATCCGCTCGAGCAGGGTGGTCATAGGGGATCAGATCAACTACCTGTTGACGTTTCTCCACCAAAGCTTCAAGGTCCTGCAGATTTCCCAATCGCTCATATCGAGCACTGAATAATGCAGCAACATGTTCAGCCCAATCTGCTTGAGCAGGGATCAGATTCATTCTCCCCAGAGCTTGCTCCAGCGCAGCATCAAGGTCCTTCAGATTTCCTAGCATTTTGTATCGAACTCCAAACAGTATGGCAAGATTTCCCAGTAAGTCTGTTCTGTCAGGATGCCCCTGATCCAATGCCTCTTGATCTGCCTGTAAGGCAGCATCAAGGTCCTCCGAATTGCCCAGCTTCCAGAACCGATGTAGAAACGCCACGGCAAGATCATGCAGGAAGCTTGGTTGATTGGGGTGTCCTTTGTGATCTAAAGCTGCCTGATGGTTCTTCACTGCGGCCTGAATGTCATCCAAGTTGCCAGAATTTGTGTATCTCTTCGTGAAGCCTCTTCCTAATATTTGGTGATATGTTGGGAGGTTTGAATCCCCAAGAGGTGTCTGTGATATGAGCTGCTCCATCCTCGGTATCATGTCCGGATTTTCCCAATCCTGATACTAGACTTGAGTATCTGATTTAAAAATCAATTGATGTCCCTACCGAATTCCCTTGGTTCATGAACTGAACATTGTCCAGGTCCTTGGCCGAGGGCCTTGAAGTTTCCAAGCCATCGTCATCGCTCATTGTCTTCAATTTCTCGTCAGTACGGTCCGGGTTAAATCTGACACACTCACTGTTGTTTCAACATCAGAGCCGTCGTTTTTTTTCGAGTTGGGCATATGAATAATCCCATCCCCGGATTCATCGGACGGATAAACAGCAGCAGTGTCCTGGTTCCGGTCAGCCCAATTGATATTTAAAAGTCGAAATGATCTTACAACTTGTGCTTCAGACATTTCACCAATTTGACGTTGATAAGGGGAACGTAACGAGATGGGAAAGATCCCCTTACTTATATACAGCCCAATAAGCGCCCGACATTTATAGGGCTGTCAGATGAGTTAAAAATGGTAGCTTCTCGACACCTGCCAACGGTGGAGTGTCTACGTTGTTGCCGGGCCTCTGCGAATGGTGCCGACAGTATGCATCAGTGTGCAGACCTGAGACTCTGAAGGGATACATATGTACGATGCTCAGAGGATACGAGGATTCCATCTGGCGAATAAGCTCGTGGGAGCTCGGAGTTTTGGAGTGGGAAATTCCGCGCCTGTCGGTGGTGAAAGTAACGCCGGATAAGAATAACCATGAGACCCATGATCGAGGTGTAATTAGTGTGGTTTTGGGGTGGGAAACTCCGCGCCTGTCGGTGGTGAAAAGTAGCGCCGGATAGGAATAACTATGACATCCTTTGATCGAGGTGTAATTAGTGTTTGCTTTCCGTTGGGTTGTGCTACTCCGATATTACTTGGAGTGCGCCGCGCAGATGGCAGGGTGTTGGCAAGACTAGACGATGACTAAGCTACACAGGGTGCTACCTAACAAGAACAAACCTCACTACCACACCGTTCAGGCCAGTTCTGAGGAGCGAAGAACATGGATTCTGGAGGCGTATGATACCCAAAGGATACATGGGTGGGAACTCAGAGATGGACAGGAATTGATTGAACATTGAAGGACTTATCACCGCTGCCCTTTCACACTGACATGGTCACCTGAACGTCGGCGCTGATGTGTTGCCATTGACGAGCCACCAATTTTGGGGAAGGCTGAGTGACACGGATACTATGAAGAAGAATATGGCATAAATACTGTGTAAAGTCAACCCATGAATTGAGGTCTGCTATATATCCAGTGTCATGCATGGCGGTCGAAGACTTCCAAGGTCACTTCCCAGCTGACATGTATTTAACGGTGTGATTAGCACCAGTAGGCGGGTGGAGTGCGCGGAGCACAGGCAAAATAAGTCCCTCGTATGTATCCGGCGCAGTTAACTGGATCTCTGCCGAGGGATTCACGTATGCACCAGCTGGCTGGAATGAGAGCGTGATTTAGGCATGATTCACGCAGTCTCCCAACTACTCAACAAATAATGTCTTCTATCCAGCGGTACAGATATGCAAAAAAATGACGCGGGCGGTGCATGGTGAACGGCTCCGCCCACTACTGCGATCAGCAGGGATCGATAGCGCAGGAGCAGACCTCCCGGCGCGCGCATGGCTCGATGGATACACAGTTTCATTTTGGTCGCGACATCCCTCGCGCCTCTGCCTTACTTCTACGGCCCGAATGTGTTAATGGTATAATACCCAGTATAGCCGTCCCTATTCCTCATTCAGAAGCCCGATACACATCGAACAACCCGTCTACATCCAACACCGAATATAGTATAGAACAAAGAAGCGGGCGTAGTGCACGGTGCACGGCCGCAAGAAGTGTGGCTATGATTTCTGTTTCCCAGCAGCAGAACGGATTCGCCTCCCAGCGCCGCGTGGGCCATCCATTTCATATTTTTCTATTTCTACGGTTCCACTTCCATTTGGCGAGATCATCGGCGGCATCTGTCGAGCGACCCCACCGCAGTTTTTCCACAAGTCAACTCGAGTTACTTCCCGGGGAATATTGACTGGACGATGGGCCGCAGATTTTCGACATGTGCGTGTATGTAGAAAGTATGGGAAGCGGGTGTAGTGCGCGGCGCACGGCTGCGCCACTTTGATGAACCTGTCGTTCAGCAGCAGACGGGTTCGACTCCCGGCCCCCGCATCTGCGCGGAAAAAACTTGCGTTTTTGGCTTCGGGCGTCGACGCGATCTGCGACTCAGGCTGCGTGCATGTTGGCTCTACATGCATACTTACGAGTTGCCCACAAACGTACCGCCGTCCGAATCTCAGTCGCAAGACAGAAAATACTTCATGCATGGCGGTACCGGTGCGAAAAGACAGAAAGGAAAGGAAATTCGCGGGTATAGTGGTGTAGTAAATCTGATTGTGATGTCGCGATCGAGTTCAGCAGCATATGATTCACTATTTCGGTGGCGGGGGAATCTTAGGGTGCATGGCCAGGGAGAGAATATAATATAATTGCGTACATACAATAAGAACACGAGGACGCCACGAAATGAAAGGAGATGAGTCCCATCTTCCCGGTTGGGAGACGAAGCGGCGCAGGAACGAGAGAATATCGAGAGCGGGAGGAAGATCGAGAGCGGGAGCGGGACTCGCGAGCGCGAAGGAGAAAAGCGGGGTACTGGATACTCGCGGAGAGGCGCATGCGCTTGTGGGAGATGAAGATGGGAGGGATGATATGATTGCGCGGCCGGGGGGGTATATAGCGTATATATATATATCATTGGCGGGCGAGGATAAACGGGGGAGAGCATGCGCGAGTGCTGGCGATGATGGAAGTGCGAAGCAGAGACCACAGTATTCACTCATTGGAAGCGGCGCAGCGCGCGCGGGGAATCCCACGAGGGGTAAATCTTCGGCGAGCACGCATGCAATGCGAATGGGTTGACCGTGAGGGCGAGGGCGCCGAATATGGGGCGGGTATTGAGGCCGAGGATGTGCGGGCCGGATCGGAGAAGAGGCGCGCTGCGGGGCAGTGGGCAGGAATGGAGCGGGGATGAGAGTGAGCGAGTGGAGAGTGCGCGGAATGCGGAGATGGAAGCGCGGGGAGGGCGCGCGTAGAAGGAGCGGAGAGGACGGCGCGGGCGGAGTACATCAAAGATGGAGCGGACGGGCGGGTGGGCTCTGTCAGTAGCACGACGTCGACGAGGACGCGCAGAGGGGAGGGGCCGAGGGGCGGGCGGGAGCTCACCTCGGAGGGTTACGATTGCAACCCATCGGTCAGCGCCGCGACGCGGTGTGTGTGCACCAGCAACGTCAGCGGCAAGAAGGCGAGGAGCATCGGCGGAAGCGAGCGCGAGGATCTTGACGGTCATGTGCGCACTGCGGAGGGGAAGCAGCGATTGGGCTCCAACGAAACTGCAGAGACGGCAGAGCTACGCGCCGAGGCAGGTCAGCATCGGCGCCGCCTTGTTGGACATCGAGTACAGCAGCAAAGCAAGGAGAGAGCGGCGAGTCACGTTCGTCACGCACGCGTGCGCTGAGTTCCGTGCCGGAGCGAAGCGTAGGCATGTGACATGTCTTGTAAATTAATACCAATCAAGCGAGACCTCGGCCTAACAAACCGGTTACATAAATGGGGTGGGACCAAAAGAAATGCGCGGCTGTGGTGCGTGGTGCACGGCTGCGCTGTAAATTTCCGATCCCCGAAGACATGCCGAACTACGCCGAGGTACTCCAATGTGCCAGGACGGCAACCAAATGATGGCAGAGGCCCCGCGTTCAATCCGCATCTTCCCGATGAGTTCATTGCCGACGTCTTTACGTACCTCACCGTGAAGTGCTTGTCGTCATCGTGTGTTTCGTTGAATCAAGTTCAACGCTACTGGTTCAAGCGGGTTACCTGTACTTGAGACCGATTATCTCCAACTTTCTCTCCGTTCGTGCTCGGGGTCTCGGCGACTCGTGCCCGTGAGTCCATACGGGACAATTTGCATGAGACAGCTGGGAGACAAGCACACGTTCATTAGCAGGAGAAGACAACGGACGTATTAAGCCAAACGCGGCTGAGACTGTCGTAAGATCCAACGTGATGAACGGGGTTAAAGCGGCAGAACTGCCGCAAAGGGTAATATCACTCGCAGCGCCGACCTATTGGCAGGCCATTGCGCCACACACGTGGAGCCTCTACACGCTTAGGATACACGTGGAGGACGCGATACACTCTTCCTCTTCACCATGCGCCATCTGCACCTCCCTCACAGTTTGAAAAGCGCCAAAGATGCAGTCAAAGACGCAGTCAAGTCTTTCTCGCGGCCATCTTCTCCTGTCCAGCCAGAGCTTGTGGCATCCCCGGAGGTTACACCGATATCCGCGCGGGCATCTACTCAAGATAAGACTTCCGCTGTCGCTGCAGGGGCTCAAGCTTCATCGGCGACCGATCCACAAGCTACCAGTGCGTCTGGTGATCCCCCCTCCATCCCGCTCGTGGTCGTATCTCCACCGCTGAGCATCTCGCCTGTCGCGAAGAAATCGACGGACACGAAGGATTTGACGATCGGTACCATCGACTTCGCCCTCGGTCTCGTCAAGGAATTCGCGGATATTGGTGGAACGGCCCCGTTTGTTGGTCCTGTCGCGACGGTGTTATCGAAAATCATAGAGGCATATCAGGTACGCTAATATATATATTTTCACCGGCACTCGGAATTTATATTCGTGCAGAAAACAAAGGATGTGAAAGAGAAACGGGACACACTTCTTGGGCTTATCACGGATATAGCTCGAGACCTCTCCAATGCCATTTCGCAGATGAAGGAAAACAAGCTTGTGGCCCTTCTTGAGCGTCTCAAGCCAGACGTCGAAACATACATCAAGTTTGTTTCGCTTTTCCCTTACATTCCTCTGGACTCCATTTGATAGCCCATACAGAATCCTCGAGGATGCTTCCAAGTTGGTCGCGGAGTACGATGGGCATGGAGGCATTTATCGTTGGGCAGCCAGCAACCAGCTGGGAGATAAATTGAGTGCCCTGCAGAGTGACCTCGATTCATTTGGGAAGAGGTTCAGGGTGAGCACAATGAACATGATCGTCGTTATCCGCTCATGGCTCGTTCTTTTCAGACCAATCGCTTGCTAGATCAGTCAATACAGCAGGGCATCAGCCAACGAACGCTGGACGATGTGAAGCTTATGAAGTTAGTCGTGTTTGGCATTCGTTTCAGCGACCGTTCCGCCTGACTGCTATATAGTGTTCAAACAAAGCTTGAAAACTGGTTGTCACCCCCCAACATGGCACAAAAACAGGACGAGACAGAAAAACTCTGGAAGGACGGCACGGGGCAGTGGCTTCTGAATAACGACCAGTTCGTTAAGTGGCAAAACTATGCTGGCTCACTATGGATTCGGGGTGAATGTAAGGTGTTATTACTCTGTAGCTATTGTCAGACACTAACTTCGCAAGCAGCCGGTACTGGGAAGAGTGTTCTCAGGTGCCGGGTCGAATTATCTGAATGTTTATTGTCGCTAACCAAGTCACTAGTTCTGCGGTGATAAGCACACTCACCGAGGATCGGCGGCTCTTGGGCACCCGCGGAAGATCATCTGCAGTCGCATTCTTCTATTTCGACTTTAACATCAAGCCGAGTCCACCTGTTGAAACCGCGCTGCGACGCCTCGTTCTGCAGCTTTCTGCTCAGTCACCTGATCCATACACAGCTCTCGACAAGTGGTGGAACTCGTCAAGCGGACAGACTTTGCCAAACTATAAGGCTCTGCACGAGATCCTCGAACAGCTGCTCCGAAGCCTGGGGCATACATACATCGTACTCGATGCACTCGATGAATGTGAAGAAGGCGAACATGAGCAGCTCATTGATCTCATTTCGAAGCTGCGGCAGTGGACCGAAACCCCATTGCATCTCTTAATCACCAGTCAACCTCGCGACAGCTTCACCGGCGCGTTCAAAAAGGTGCCCTGTATCTCTCTCAAATCTGAGGTCACGCAGGAGGATATCAGATTCTTTGTTGACAGCCGTGTTTGCGCCATAATAAAGAAGAAGAAATGGACCACTCCCGCAGTCAAAATTGTCAATCAGCTCGTGCAAAAGAGCAACGGAATGTCAGTATTCTTTTTTCACACTCGACACTTTAATTTACCCGTGGCATGTCCAGGTTCCGCTTAGCCGCATGTCTACTCATCGAACTCGATGGCTGTGCATATGAAACCGAATTGGACGACATATTAAAAGATCTCCCAACTGACCTGGTTGGGATCTACGACCGGTTCCTGTCGGCCATTCCGCCGAAGTACTTTGTACCCGCAACAGCTGTTCTTCGCTGGCTCTTGTTCTCTGCCGCGCCACCGGGTGTTTTCGGCCAAAAGCTCACTGGCCTGACCGAACTCGCAGATGCTATTGCCTTCGACTTCGGGGACGCAGCACACAGCTATGAGCGGGACGCAGCACACAGCTATGAGCCGACTCGATGCAAAGGCAATAGCATTGCGATGGTCGGGTGGCTGAAGGGCCTGGTCGCTGTAAACGAGCGAGATGGGGAACCGTTCCTCGCACTGGCTCATGCCTCTGTTCAGCAATATCTTTTGGACGAAAAAATTAAAAAACCATTCAACTGCGACTTCAGCGCACCCTCCTCGCATACTTTCATCGCTCGCTCATGCCTAGGCTATCTCCTCCACTTTGCCGACCATCCTCTCGATCCGGCCACCTTTCCAAACTATCCGCTGGCCCTGTATGCAGCAAACAGCTTCTACAACCATCTGATCCAATGCCACGACCCGACCGTCCTCTTCCCAGAGGCATTACTTCTTCTTCACAACGGAAGTAACCAATACAGTGCTTTGAACCAGCTGAGCAACACCGACCGGTGGGGTGATTGGAGGGCGAAGTGGGATATCGGCACCCGAACACCCTTATATTTGTGTTCGGAACAAGGCTACCCAGCGCTTGTGCAGTTGCTTCTGGACAATGGTGCGGATGTCGATGCACCAGGCGGGGAATATGGTAGCCCGTTGCTTGCTGCGACCATCCGAGGGAATACGGGGGTCGTCCAGCTTCTTCTGGAACGTCGTTCAGACATCAATTTCGAAGATGAAGAGCGCGGAAGCGCATTCCGCGTCGCATCCGAAGATGGCAAGATAGAGATCGCGCAGCTTCTTCTCGAACATGGGGCGCACATCAATGTACAGGATGAAGATTTTGCAGAAGCGTTGCTCGACGCATCCAGCCAAGGTGCTATCGAGTTGGTGCGGCTTCTCCTCGGACACGACCCAGACATCACCGCACATCCTGGGATATACGGAAGTGCATTGCGCGGTGCCGCCAGGAACGGCGAGCTAGCGGTCGCACGACTGCTCTTGGACCATGGAGCAGACGTCAATGCACAAGGTGGGGAATACGGAAGCCCATTACAAGCCGCTGCGGCATGTGAGGAGAAAGATAGCCTAGATGTCGTGCGGCTTCTCCTCAAGCACGGCGCAGACGTAAATGCCCGCGGTGGAGAGCTTGGCAGCGCATTGCAGGCCGCGGCCAGCAAAGGCGCCACAGATGTCGTACGGCTCCTCCTTTCCTACGGCGCTGATGTCAATGGCCCCGACCTACACGATGAAAACAGCAATGCCCAAGGCGGACGATTTGGAACTGCATTGCAAGCCGCGGCGTTCTGTGAGCTCAACAGCAAAGCCCTAGATCTTGTGGGGCTGCTCCTCGAATGTGGCGCGGATGTCAATGCACAAGGCGGAGAATACGGAACCGCATTGACGGCCGCCTCAGTTCGCGGATACACTGACGTTGTTCAGCTTTTGCTGGACCACGGCGCGGACGTAAATGCACCCGGTGGAACGCTTGGCAGCGCATTGCAGGCCGCGGCCAGCATAGGCGCCACAGATGTTGTACGGCTCCTCCTTTCCTACGACGCAGACGTCAATGGCCCCGACCTACATGGTGAAAACAGCAATACCCAAGGGGGACGATTTGGAACTGCATTGCAAGCGGCGGCGTACTGTCGGTCCAATAGCAAAGCCCTGGATCTTATGCGGCTGCTCCTCGACTCCGGCGCGGACGTGAATGCAGAAGGTGGAAAGTACGGAACCGCACTGACGGCCGCCTCAGTCCGCGGATTCACAGATGTTGTTCAGCTTTTGTTGGACAGCGGCGCGGACGTTAATGCGGACGGCGGATCTGCTTTACGCAATGCCTCCGGGTACGGCTCCACAGCGATTGCGAAGCTCCTGCTAGAACGCGGCGCGGATGTAAAGGCGCGAGGCGAAACGGGCAACGAGTCGTTGCAGCTCGCGGCGAGCAAAGGATACCTCGAGATAGTCCAGCTCCTGCTGGATAACGGTGCGGACCCGAATGCACAGGGTGGAGAGTACGGCAGTGCGTTGGAGGCCGCGTTGCGCGAAGGTTACACAGAGGTTGTCCAGATTCTTGTGCAGAGCGGTGCGGTCGCCCGGGAAAAATTGGGGGGAGAGCCTCAGGTATCGATCGGAGAGACGAATTAAATCCAGTTGTTGCATATGTCCCATGTATGCGTATGACTGCACCCCAGTATTCATTCATGTGGAATGTGGGATTCTCCGAAGTCGGGAGACGGGAGACGGGATAGGGAAGATCACCATCGACGGCCTGCGTAAGTGTACGAGTCAATGGCGGGACGCGAGAACACAAGCACAGGTAGGTGAATCTTCAAAACCGGAAATACGGCGCAGGAAAAGAGCGAGAGCGAGAGCGCGACGCATCAGCCCGGAATTATGCTTAGACAGCGCGGTTCTGGATTCGCAGGCATGAGCGCGCTTCAGAGCGCGGTGCGTGGATATTCGACGGAGCAGCGCAGATCCTACGAGGCTGTGGCAGCTGAAGATGTCGGCCGACAATGGACGCGCGGACGAGGGCGAAGGGGAATGTACACATGTGTGGCTTTCGAATTGAATCAAGGGAGGGCGCACGAGCGGGCGAGAGGACGCTGGGCATGCTCACTTGTCAACGATCCCATTGAAGAGGGGGAAGAGTGATGGGGGGAATGAGCGGTGTGCCCGGCGACGACGACGAGGGGAGCCCGTATTTAGGCAAGGTGGATGGGATCAACCGGGGTAAGACCAAAGGACGCTGAGATGTGAGAGTGGAGCCGGCCGCGGAGGCAGCGCGGGGAGGCAGGGCGCAGATGGAGTGGAGAGGAATGGAATGCCGGGGCAGTCGATTGAGACATAGGGCGCGCGGATCGAGAGTGAGCGCATTGAGACGACGCGCGGAGATGTTGTGCGGACGGGCAGGAGGAGCGCATGAAGACGCGCGGCGGACTCGAGCAGCGGGCGCCGGGAACGGACTCGCGATCGGTCACGGTGAGCGCATGAGCGATGACGTCCGACGTCGGCGCCAAATGCACAGATGGGACACGCGGGCGAAGGGTGACCGGTACCGATCCGTCAGTCGCATGCGCCATTCCGCCACTGCACATCTCAGCCACCGACTGACACCGTCAGCCGCACACCGCCGCCCGGCATCTTAGTTGCGCATGTTTGGCAGCAGCATTATCTGCTTCTCTCACACGCCGACGCCGCTCCTTGCTACGACGACGCCCCCGCCGTCCCTTGCTGAAGCCCCTTTGCAACTCCTGGCATTCGCTCGCCACACTCTACTCCCCCACTTCTCAGCCTCTGGGCTCTCTATCACACGCTCTTGTGCCTCCGTCACAATCCCCACCATCCCGCCCGTAACTGCGCTTCACGCTGCACCGCCGCCTCGGATGGCCCTCAAACTACCTGCATCATCGTCGGAAACATAATCCCGCTCCTGCTGCCCTCCCCAATGTTCTGTATATCCTCATATCCGTGACTAATTTCCATTGTACACCTTTGCTTTTTCGCCTAGTTCTGAGTTCCTGTGGAGTGCTGTCATCCAATCGTCTTGACTGCTGCCCCGGGTCAGACCTACTTCATGTCCCCCGACACAAAACTCGACGCCCCGATGCCCCCGCACGGCTCCAGAACCGCCCCCAGTTACGGGCCGCGTATTTTCGACCCGCTGGCGCTCGCAGCGCGGTTTTTGCCATTCAATTGAATAGATCGGGTCGGGCGCACCACTCCGTCGATTCTGCGTCGTCTTTTTGGACGCACCGAGGTGCCGAGGTGCGTCGCAACCGCTTTTTTCGTTACGGCGGTACTGATCTGTGTCACACCGCCAGTAATTCTTTATATGGTCTATCTACGCCACAGGTGAGTCCGCCCCATGTCCCCCTCGTCCATTCTCGCTCCGCCGCCCGGATCCCCCCGCACCATTCGCTCGAGAACTCCCGCCCCACCTCTGCTTTGCCGTGCACCGCCCCACGCCGTGCTGGGATAGCCCTCTCGTCATCATATTCCGATTCCGCGACCTCAAAAACGATGGGGCCGCTCTGAGTCCTGCTTTCCGGCGTCTCAGGTACGCCGTGATTATTTTATTTCATGTTTTGGTACTAAAGTATCTTCTTTTTGGATCCCGTTGCGAGCCGTTCAGCCTACGTAGCTCCTCTCTCATTCTATCCCTTCCCCCCCTCTCCCGGAATCCCCATCGATCACCTCCACGCCGTTTTAATCACGCCGCTCACCAGCACGCTCTGGGGGTGTTTTTACTCCCCGCAGGCACATCAGCGCTTTCGCACTGGACCGTGGCGGGAAAGGCAGCGGGTCCGCCAGCGCTCCGTTTGGCACGCTGGATAGCCACTGCCTTAAACGTCGGTCCTGTCGAGCGTCGATGGGCAGTTCAGAGCCTATGTAAGTTAAATGCTCACCTCTATATTCGGTTAGATTTCTCTTGCCCGTCACGCACTTTGTCCGTGTACACACCAGTACCTCATGTATGGACTACATTTACATTTCTCGCATCGTGTTGGCTTCAACCCCTGACGCGGCAGGTCTATCTCGGTCTTAATGTCTGCTAATACGGTTCCATACTAGGTACGATATTATGGTCATCTCCGCCGTCGACGATATTGCTGCGCAGTGTTGGTATTCTGCTGCCTGAGGAAACGCGAAAAGGTTGAGTCCTCATTCGTGCAACAATCTCTGTAGTCTCATTTCTCCTCGTATCTCTTCAGCTCTACATCTTCAATGCTAGGACGGGCCACCGGTAAGGTGTTTCTTGCATCATCCGCTGGCATGAGGCGGTGGAGTCTGTGCTGACGTTGAGTCCAGGTTCTCAGGACGCGGTTTTTCTCTGGCGTGAATTAGACCTGTGTTAATTCAACACTACCCGCAGGGCCTCGCGCAGCTGGAGGAGTATGGGAAGAGGGAGAATTTGCCGGAGGAGGTGTGTGTGGTCTTTCTTTACTGCGGATTGTTCTGCGGGATTGTACCGCGGGGATTTTTTGGAGGGAATTATCTCGCCCTGCGCTGCCGTTGCGACATTCACATCCTCACAATTCCGCTGTTGGCTATATTCTGTATAAACCCGTTCGGGTTCCTTGCACTTCCTCCTGTCCGTGCTTCGAAATATTTACATAACCTCCCCGTTGATGCTCACCACTTTTCCGCCTGTTTTCCTCGATGTCTTTTTCACTCTTCCCCCGCTGTTACCCCGACTGTTTTCGCTGACGATATCGCACAGGTTCTCCGCTGCCTCTCCGAAACTCCTTTCTTTGGCAGATCATCACCGACATTGAGGTCAAATGTGGCTGACTACATGAAGATTTCTTTCGTAGCGTACCATGGTCCATGGCACACACACATTTTAGTTGAACAACCGATGGCCGTCCCAAGAGTGCCGTGAATAATGCCGCAACTGATTTTCTATCTGCAGAAAGACTGAGCGCTTTGTGTACCGGTTGGGAGAGAAATTGCGCATCCAATGCATAATTGCGGTTCTCCGATGCATTTTCAGACCGACGAGGACCGCGGACGCGAGTAATGGTAGGCGGTGTTCGCGATCATACATATTGTGAGCGTATCAATTCTGAACTGGTCACGACACCTGATGGAGACACCTACTTGGCCTAATAGTGTACCGCAACATAATAAGCCATGGATTAGTGCATCGGGAGGAAGCAATCAGCAAGCGAGGCGTCAGAAAATCCCGTGGGTGATGGCATTGAAGCGACTCAGATTGTCTTCCAATAGGTATATAGTCACAATCAGAGGAACGGTGCTGATTGACGGACTGCCATAGACGAAACCATTCGAGCCGAACGCCGAGTACAACGATACAGACAGCCAGTTTCGGCCAGGTCCACCTGCGTGAGGACTGTCACGGACGCCATATGTACACTGGAGCGATGTCAGCACCTAGACAAGTGATAAAATACGTCGCGATCTTACCCATACCCAGTTAGTTTGATTTCACTCTTCGCCCTTCACCCGCTTCCGAGCGCTCCGGCGCATGTCTCCGGCAGTCGACCGCAGAGTCGCGGTGGAGCTGGCGCGGGTCATCGACCGCGGCCTTGGCACCTCCGCCTCGTCCTCGCTTTCGTCCCTGATTTTGATAAGGTCGTTCTCATCCTTGATTTGCCCGGAGGTGCGCCACTTCTTCGTCGCTCCAGAGTTGCTGCCGCCAGCCCCTCGTCCTTGTCCGCGCGCAGTCCCGAGAAGGCGCGCGAAATCAGCCGCTGCGAAGGCGCCGACAGAGCGGTTACGATCCGACCTGTTGGCCCCTCCGGCCATGCGCGACAACTCGTCGTCGACATCGAGTGTCTGCGGTCCAGCGATGCGCAACGGCGGCGCGGGCGCCGGGAAGGTGATGGAAACGCAGAGGACGTCGTTTAAAGTGTAAGACGTGGTACATCAACCCGCAAGAAAGACGAGTGCAGTGTCCCCGTTTTAAAGAACGCTCAGACTGATCTCATGGCCATTACAGGCGCCCGCATCGACGGCCTCCCACCCACAAGCCATACCTGCCCCGTCGCTTACCCCGCCCTCGCGCGGCACATGTTTTCGCACCAGCGCACGCAGGGCGACGCCCCCGGCGCGTGGGGCTCGTCCCTCCCGACCGCCGCGCCTTGCTTTGCGACATTCTCCCTCGACGGCGTGCCGCACTTGACGCCGCGCGCGCTGCGGCAGTGTCCAGCTCCAGCTCCAGCGCGGCGTGCGCGTGCGGATGCTGAGCGCGCTGAGCGGGACAGCTCGCCCGACCCGCGGCTGCGGACGGTGGTGCTCCCGTAGGCGACGCTGCCGCGGTTCCTTGGTATCGCGAGCGCGAATAGTGCCCGGAATTCGGAGACCTGCGGGTTGTTCCAAGGCCGGGAGGTGCGAGGTGCGTCTTAGTTTTGCTTCATTATTTCTGTCAGACCCCCACCCTCACGGGATTCCTCCATCTGTTTTCGTGTTCCATTTCTACCTTCCGTCGTTCCATTTCTTTTTCTATCGCTCCTTTTACCCTTCCCTGTCTTTTCGCATTCTCACATTCTCACATTCGCCCCGACCCCAGGTTCAAACGACAGCAGCGGACAGTCGCGCTTCGTCGTCGAGACGCTGCTCATCCCAAAGCAGTACGCAACGAGCGACACCTGCACGATGGGTGAAGAGGAGGGGGTCCTAATGTTTACCGAGGAGCGCGCGCCCCTCACCATTGGATGGGTAAGTTCCGCTACATTCCTCCTCTCCCATTCCTTGGGGTTTCTCTGCACCGCGTCATCTAATATAGTATCTCACAGATCCATACGCACCCCACGCAGTAATTTTTCATGTCCTCCGTGGATCTGCATACGCACACGAGTTTCCAGGACATGCTCCCCGAGTCGTTCGTGGTGGTCTGCGCGCCGAAGTCGGATCCTAAGTGTGTTTTGTTCGTGTTATTATTTCCCTTGGTCAACCCTTGCTTCGCGCCCTCCGCATTTAAACCCCATTGCCTCATCAATCGTTGTCACCTTTGTCCTCATTTTCAACTCTCCCTTAGCTTCGCAATCTTCCGCCTCTCCGATCCGCCCGGCCGCCAAACGGTCCTCAATTGCACCGCGAAGCAGGCGTTCCACCCGCATCCCGACGTGCCCATGTACACGGTACGTCTATCTTTCTCTCGTTTCACCCTAATGCATTGAGGTTTATTTTATGTTGCAGGACGCGGACAGGGGGCATGTTCAGATGCGCGACGTTGAGCTGGAGATCGTGGATCTGCGGTAACGACGAACGCGGTCTGTTGTCATATCATCCAGAGCGCGATGTATTTTATCCAGCGCTATATTCTACTTCCACTGGAATCGAGTTATTGCCAGACCCTCACAACACTCAGTATCGACACTCTGACTCATACTTCAACGTTGGACCTTCCGAGCGTAGTTCATCGTTCATCCAGAGCAGAGTATGGTCCAAATGATGGGTGGTTTCCCAGCGGCGGGGTATTCCTCCGCCGAGACTGCGGAATCGCGCTCGATCTCACCGATTGTTGGAACAAAACAAGAGAACACAGCAGAAAATTCGCCGGCCCTTTTCTGCGTACAGGTCTGCCTTAGCGAAACGAAACCAATAACGCCAGGCAAACTCGTATCTCTTTCCCCTGTGGATGGGCTCGGATGTGGTACGAAATGTGTTCCAGTGGACCGTCCAGCTGAACACTCTTCTCCTCTGTCTTGCTCATGTCCGTCTGGCCTGTACATGTCGTCAGACTTTTGTCGTCGTCTTATCCACTTTGTCTCAATCCAACTCTTCTCTGCTGCTTTCTTCGCGATGCCGGAGGATTTGTACTCGCAGAGGATAAATCTCTACAAAGTTTGCTTAAACAATGGGCGTCTCGACGTGAATCACGACTTAAGTATTGCTCTGTTCAAACAACGGCTACACTAACTAATCCATGATGGATATACTGCGCGGTCTCTATCCATGTTTGAACGAGGTTTAAAATCAACCAACTGTTCAGGGGGAGATAATCAGTGCTTGAACCGACCAAATTGAAATCGCACTCTAACCGTGTTTGAACCAGGGTTCAAATCAATTGTTTATCAGAAGAGAATCAGCACTTAAACGGCGTAAGTTGAAGTCACGCACTCCCACCGTGTTTAAACCAGGGTTCAAATCCACTGTTTATCTGAAGATAATCAGTACTTGAACCGACCATGTTCAACGGTGTTTATCTCATGCCAAACGATGTTTAACACAGATTGCAAGGGGGTTAAAAGATAAGATTTCGAAGAACAGGTGTATTGAGCTGCTCAATCGACATGAGTGGTTCACTGGATGGAAGGAGATGTATCAGATCCAAACGCGCTGCTGGACGACTATACTTACTTCCTCCCAGCAATCAGCGCTGAGCCAGAGAACGCGTTTCATCCTATGCCGACATGAAAACGGCTTTGAATTTAAATCCCGCTCGCGGCAGTTCGGCCGTTACTTTGTCCATATACATCGCACGGCTCCGTGATATCCGTCATCCCAGCCGAATGTTCACGCTCAACAGCCACACAGTTTCAGAGGAAGGCGATCATGTGCACAAGTGAGAGACGCACCGGTGAAGAAGAGGGAGATGCCTGAGTCGTAGGTTCGCTAAAAGGGTCGGTGGCCTGTGAGTTTTAGAGTAGATGTTTCGATTTGGAATTGGGAAACTTGGTGTGCGGATCAAGTGCGAAAGAGGCGTCGTAAGAGGGTATCGGTAGGTCGTCAAATTGATCGTGAGTGCGTTTGAGCGTGAATACGAGGTATGGAGACAACTGGAACGCCGAAGTGCGTCCTGCATGATTTTGTAGTTCGAAGATGGCGACGTAGAAGACACAATAATTGGGCACTAGCCCGCACTGCCTCGCACAGATGAGGGTAAGACGTGGGATGATGATTCGCCGACCTCGTGGGCACATATTTACCAACCAAACAAATGATGTAAGTAAAAGAAAAAGAAAATGGCTCGAAGCCGAAAGCAGCGTGTGGTTGAGTTTCCACACACCGGCCATCCGGCTCTGCCACATCGGAGTCTGACTGAATGAGTCGCGGCAGGGACTTTAAGCGCTGCGAGCGATGCTTGTCCTTCGATGATGACAAAAGTGAACAGTACCTCCGGGACGAGTAGATGACGACCGTTCTCAAAAGCCAAAAAAAAAAAAAAAAAAAAAAAGCAAGTGCACAATAAATCTCACATCGCCATCGTTCGCAAATCTTCGGCGCAGGGCTAGATACTGATTATTATTCCTTAAGCGCTCCTCCCACGCGGGCGCTTGCCTCTGGATATGGGACAGCTCATCATATGACACCATTAATCGTACGACGCTACTTACCTCATTAAGATGCTGCAGACCCAGCCATACATGCAACCGGACCGCTGAGTACGAATATCAGAGTCAGCAGCCAAGATCTGATTCTTGAACGCGCGAGGTGCGATGGCGAAGGGGAATACACGCTCTATTAGAGAATAGAAAGAGAGGAAAGGACGGAGAACACACTGTAAATATCAAGTAAATATTCGGAGGACCTAGTGTCACCAGTTCACGGGGAGGACGGGGCTCCATCCGACGACGGCGCGGACTTTGATACGAGGACAACCCCGGACGCGCATCACTGACGATGTGCACCAGCACTCGCAACCCATCCTTGAGAGAGGGCAGTACAGTGATCCACCGGTCAGTGAGACGCCGAAATGAATTGATGAATAGCAACATACCTGATCACCTCTCGGGAAACCTCCTATTCTACATGTATTATCCCAGTGTGAGAAGTTTTAATTTTTGAGGAGAAAGTGGGAGAGAGCTGGCGTAAAAATCTGCCACCACTCAGTGAGACGGTTCTCACGGCGTGACAAGTGACTGATGGGCACTTAGCGCTCCTCCGATCTCCTACAAAGAAAAATTCACAGCACAGTGTTGGTGTAATCTAATCACTATCATCTCTTTCCCCGGAGTCTTCCGAGTCCTCCGAATCCGAATCACTTCCACTATCGCCCCTAGAACCACTGCCGGAATCACTTCCATCACCTCGACCGTCGGCGCTCGTCTGATCGTCTTGAGTTGTAGAAGGCTTCTTGCCCACATATGACGGCTTTGGTACGGGCTCAAAAAGCTGTCCCTTAAGCACAGGCTTCTTCCATCCGGGTCGCTTCTTCAGAATTCTGGCGCGGTCGCGTTCCTTTTCCCACAGCTTGACATTGGCTTGCCAGTGCTCCCGGATGCCCTTGTTCTCCTCCTTTCTTACCCGCTCCAACTCCTTCCACTCCGTCAATGCCTCACTTCGCTCTTCCCTTGTTGCTTTCCGGCTAGCTAGCTCGACTTTCTTGGCCTCTGTGGCATCATGGAACGCAATAACGCGCCTCACGAACTCTGTTGATGTGAGCAGACGTGGCATGCCGTCACCAACTAGCCGTCCCTTCATCTTCTTCTTCCTGCTGTCCTCCTGCGCAGCCAGCTGGCCACGAACAAGGTCACAATATGCACCGTTTAGAACAAGACTCGCCTGCATGCTGATAACCTGTGTCTTGAGTCGCTTGTTCGTCGCGAGGCCCTCTCGCAATGCATTCTGTAACGCCTCCTCCACAACATTTGATGGAAGCACTGCGAGAAGATGTGCGTAATGGGGATTATTCTGTTTCAGTGGCGAGATGGGGAAAGGGATAAATGGAGGAAGAGCCGACGTCGACTGGATAGGGGAGTCTGTAACCAGAAAGGATACAGAGCTGGTGCGGATTGTCTCTAGGCTATCATTGAGGTAGGATTCAAACGAGCGAGGGGCAGCGTGGCCAGACGATGGTCCAGCTCTGTTTTCATCCTCATCGTCGTCGTCCGGGATCGGGGCCGTTTCGCTTGTCTATGCATCTGGTGCATCAAATCCGTGACAGCGCGAATCGGCGTGCTTGGAGCCACAGGAAGATGGCCACGCGCAGATGTCTCGATACTCGGTGCCATCATCTCGGGGGTTATAACATCTCGATTGAAGGGCCAAAGCCCTGTCTTTCGAAACGCAGCCCTAATATTCGGCTCAGTCAAGGCCTTGACATGGGCGCGAGCATATATCTGCAAGAAATTTGTCTTGTCCATCTTCTGGCGGGAGGTCCGCTCAAACTCTGTCTTCTCCACTGTCCAGTACCGCTTCAAAGGAGAGAAGTTAACTACATCAAGGCCCTGATAGATGTGTGTTCCGTGAGCGGGATAGCACAAGATATGAATGCGGTGCTTTCGCGCAAAGAGCAAATATGCGCGGCTATAGTGTGAGATGTGACCGTCTACTGTGTGCACTCGGGTCGCGCCATCTGCCTTGTCTTTGGTCTGCTCATGGAAATCCATGGTGCTTTCAACACCGATCTCATTGTCTGTCCAACCTTTGGCCTGGTGTGCTATGCTGATAATTACGTTAGAATCTCGTGAGCGCGCTAAAAAAAATGGGATTTACGAGGCGTTGAGAGGGTTTTCTTGGTTCCATTTCACCTGGAATGCTTTCCCCTTGAAGATGACAATCGGACGGAGTAATGTTCCATCTGCACAGGTGGTGACAAGGACAGTCGTATTCTCACGTCCGCCATCCGCTTGCTGATGCTGAGTCTGCTTTCCTCGGGGTCCAATTACACGCTCACGGACGCTTCCAGCACCAAAGAAACCGCTCTCATCCGAGCCATAGATGTTCTCTTCTTTAATCGGGACAGGAACAAAGTTTGGATCCCCCGGACGGTCCGAATCGGAATCCCCGTCGATATCATCATCAAAATGATGGTCCATATTGCCTGCAAGCGTGGATTCAAGGAGATCGAACCATCTCTGGTTAGTTGTCGGATTGACTGCCCTGCCGCGCTTGTTGTCTAGAGGAGTAGACCACATGGTTTGGAGACGATCTGAATACTTCAGACAGAACCTCTCCGTCCAATTCACCCCTACTCCAGATGCTGGGAATGCATTCCCAAGTCGAGCACGACAGATTTCATCGACACAGTCCTTCAGCCTTCGGTGAGTGAGTGGAAATCCACGCGAAGCAACCTCAATAGCATAGTTGATCACGGTTTCTACTTCCTCCTCCAGAAGCCAGCCTTTCTCGGCATTGGAGACACTTTGGGTACGTCCTCCCTTTGAGTGTCGGTCCACAGTTTGATATGCTATCTTAATTTCCCGCTTGTACTTAGCGTAGTACTCTTGTTCGACCTCCCTGCATATGCGCCGCGAGCCTTTGCGGTGTTCTTTGGGTGCAAGACCCCGGGTCTTCTCCTCACAGAATCTGGTCACGGCAAGCGCTGTCCACAGGTCATGTCCTTCGCGTGCCAGCTGCAGCTTTTTGACATCGGGTTTGGCGCGTCCGACCATATGCAGGCAGCGACGCGTCGAGTGGCGCGGAGGTAAAAAATCAAAAGATTAGCCGAGACAGTTCCCCATCGGGTGTGTGACCGATCATTATCCGAAAACGGACGACCAACGCGCAGCTTCTCTCCGCGGCGTGGAATACGCCCCAAATAATAGTAGGCACCTGGCATTATTGTCCTTGAACATACCCTGTGTCCCTTGAGAATTATTACCCTAATAGAATCTGTTTTCATGCAACACAGTCCTTGAGACACTCAACATTTGTAAAGGTCATTTTTTAGCACTACGGCACTAGGCTAGAAAACACCAAGTCTTTGGCTGACCACTCTCAGTAAGTAATAGATTCCCAAAAAATTATTTCAGACCCCAAGTGTAAGAACTGCGCGTGTGGTAAGCAATATATCACGCGCGTCTCACTGAGTGGTGGTGTCTCACTGACCGGTGGAACACTGTACCTCGGAAACAGAACTTGTGCGGGATGTTTCTGTTCTGTGCCAGAAATCAGAAGGCGTCCACCCATTTTCAAACAATGGTCCAAAGAAAAGAGCGGCACAGATATAAAAGCAAATGAGCGGGTGTAGTGCACGGCGCGCGGCTGCACGAGATGCCCTTGCATCATCTTACCGTTTTCAGTTCAGCAGCTGCAGACGAGTTCGAGTCCCGGTACCCGCATGAAGCCTCTCGCAGCTCTGCATTTTTTGTGGGCGATAGAAGAGGGCTTTAGCGCTGGCGATTGACCATTTTACATCCGGACGAGAGGAATCGCAGGAAGTGAGGGGGGTCATGCAGTAGATTCTTGCGCACATAAGGACACAAGGACGTCTCGACAGGATGGTCCAATCCTCCCAAATTTAGGAACGGAGGGCGAGGAAGAGCAAGAGGAAGGGTCAGCGCGCAATTAGAGCTTCGCAACCGCTGAATGCACTCGCCGGCATGAGCGCGGGCCTGAGCGCGGTGCACGGTTATTCAATAGAGCAGCGCAGATCTAGACGAGGGTGCGGGAGCTGACGACGATGAGGATTGAGGCTGCGCGGACGAGGGCGAGGGCGAGGGCGAAGGGGGATATATCCCTGGGTTGCTTCCGAGATGCATCAAGCGAGAACACGCGACGCTGGGAGGCCCCCGGGGATGATAGTCGACAATGTCATTGAGGCGGCGGGAGAGGAGCAGTTATTCGGACAGGAACATGAGGCGTATGGGATTGATCGCGACGAGGGCGATGCTGATACTGAAGATGTGCGGGTGTGGATCGGAGTGGGATGGCTGCGCGCGGATAGAGTAAGCGAGGGGATGAGAACGCGAAGGGGTCAAGTCGCACGTAGCGCGTGCGGCGCACTGAGAACGGGAGTCGAACACCGGGGCGTACGTTGCGCCGGATGGGGTCCGGACGCACGGGGAAGGTGGGCGCGCAGGAGCGCGTTCGACAAGGGGCCTCAAGCAGGTGAACGGAGACCGTGAGCGATTACAGGGCGGGTGCGCGCTGTCATTATCACGATGCCAGCGCAGCATGTGCAGGAGAGAGGAGGGCCGGACGGCGGGGTGAGAGCAGCGTTGGGACAAGAGAACATGGGGCGTGCGGGATCACGGCGGCGCGGGCAGCGCTGGACTGGCGGAACCGCGGAGTAACTGAGGGAAAAGACGGGCCGCAACGTGGTGAAGATGACGCGTGCTCCGCGACGGAGTAGGGATTGAGCCGAGAGCGAGAATGGGGATGGGAACGGTGCAGAGCGGGGCAGCGGCGGAGCACAGGGCGGGTCGAGGGAGCGGGGAGAATGTGAAGTGCAGCCCTGATCAGTGGCGGTGACGATGACTCATCCTCCGGGAAGGCTGGAGCGGCGCCGTCACGTGGAGAGCGTGTCGTGCATAATAGGCGTCGCAGAGGGGGGAATACGAGGCCGTTGGTATTGGGTGGTATATCGATAGGATTTTGTGGAATGGGGCTACAGGTTGGGCACAGCGCGCCACGCGTTCTTTTGAGTGGGCGGTGTGCATGGTGAATTTGAACGGAATTTCACTGTTTTCCGGATTTTACTCACAGCACTGTCAATAATGTTGCGCTGGGACTGTGATCTCGGGAAGGAGGTGGGTCTGATGATTTGAGTGTCAGGGATCGGTCTCTGGACCGGCGGGTGAACGGGAAAGCAGATGTTTTTCGGCTACTCCGCGCGGTGATCGAGGGCTAGTTGATGACGGAGTACGAATGTAGCTGCCGGATTGCTACAGCGCGGGCGGGGTCATTTCTGGTGGAGGGCGACTGTGGGGGCCCGAATGTAGGATCAGGGAGTAGATTCGGCCTATGCCAATTTGACGGTGGTGCCCCAGCCACTTGGGGGTGCTCGAACCGTATTCCGCTGGCGAGGATAGTACATGTGCCTGAGGCGCTGAATTACTTCTTGGGAGATACAATACCGGAGAGGGAGCCATACTGTATACACGCTAGAAGTGTGGAGAGACACGGTTAAGAGAGAGGCAGTCCAAAAAGATTTTTTGAAGAACCAAGAAAAGGCTTGTGCATTGCCTTCTATAATAACCGAACGGTGCAACCGAGAGCCCGTTGTGTGCAAGCCGCTCCGAAGTAATTAGGCGCCATTGAAACTTTTGAAGGTGCCGTTTGCCTGCATTTCAGGTGTAGGTAGCATCCTGCATTCTAACTGAAAGGCCTCGGTTTTGTTTCTTGTTTCAGCCGTCCCCAACACCTAAGTGACATCAAAATAACTTTCGCATGGTATTAGGATCCGAATCATGATTTCGTAGAAAAAGATTTCGTAGGCCGACACCTAAGGAACACCAAACTAACTTTCGCATAGTATTTGGATCTGATTGCGTACAAAAACCTCAGCTCAAATTTACTTTCCAACTTCGAAATGCCTTAGGCGCTGAAAAAAACACAATCTTTGTCAAGGAGCCACAGCATATAGTACTGTGCCATAGAGCGCGTTGCCGTAGCGTCCCTACAGCACGTTGCCGTCCTCTTCGCCCTCCGCGTTGCCATCGGCACCCCTCTCGAGCAGCACCCGCACGATGTCAGTGTACCCTCGCGAGGACGCGGCCTGCAGCGCGTTGCCGTAGCGTCCGCCCTGCGCGTTGACGTCGGCGCCCCTCTCGAGCAACTCCCGCACAGTCTCGGTGTGCCCTCCGGAGGACGCAGCCTGCAGCGCGTTGTAATAGCGTCCGCCCTGTGCGTTGACGTCGGCGCCCCTCTCGAGCAACTCCCGCACAGTCTCGATGTGCCCTCCGGAGGACGCAGCCTGCAGCGCGTTGCCGTAGCGTCCGCCCTGCGCGTTGACGTCGGCGCCCCTCTCGAGCAACTCCCGCACAGTCTCGGTGTGCCCTCCGGAGGACGCAGCCTGCAGCGCGTTGTAATAGCGTCCGCCCTGTGCGTTGACGTCGGCGCCCCTCTCGAGCAACTCCCGCACAGTCTCGATGTGCCCTCCGGAGGACGCAGCCTGCAGCGCGTTGCCGTAGCGTCCGCCCTGCGCGTTGACGTCGGCGCCCCTCTTGAGCAGCTCCCGCACAATCTCGGTGCACCCTCCATAGGACGCGGCCTGCAGCGCGTTGCCGTAGCGTCCGCCCTGCGCGTTGATGTCAGCGCCCCTCTCGAGCAGCTCCACCACGCTCTTGGTGCGCCCTCCATAGGACGCGGCCTGTAGCGCGTTCCCGTAGCGGCCGCCCTGCGCGTTGATGTCAGCGCCCCTCTCGAGCAGCTCTCGCACAATTTCGGTGTACCCTCGCAAGGACGCAGCCTGCAGCGCGTTTTCGTCCCTTCCGCCCTGCGCATTGACGTCGGCGCCTCTCTCAAGCAATTCCCGCACAACTTCGATTTGCCCTCCGGCGCACGCGGCCTGAAGTGCGTTGCCCCAGCCTCCACCCTGCGCGTTGATGTTGGCGCCCCTCTTGAGCAGCTCCCGCACAACGTCGGTGCACCCTCGCGAAGACGCGGCCTGCAGCGCGGTGCTTAAATATCCGCCTTGCGCATTGACGTCGGCGCCCCTCTCGAGCAGCTCCTGCACAATTTCGGTGTGCCCTTCGGAGGACGCGCGGTACAGCGCGTTGCCGTCCCGTCCGGCCTGCGCGTTGACGTCGGCGCCCCTCTTGAGCAACTCCCGCACAATCCCGGAGTGCCCTCCCGAGGCCGCGATGCACAGTGCGTTGCCGTCCTGCGCATTGGCATCGGCGCCCTTCTCGAGCAGCTCCCGCACCATCTCGGTCTGCCCTCCGAAGGCCGCGGCATAAAGCGCAGTGCCATAGGGCCTGCCCTGGGCGTTGATGTCAGCGCCCCTCCCGAGCAGCTGACGTACGGCTGGCAAGACACCAAGATTGGCACTCAGCTGAAGGGGTGGAATGACCTCCCTGGAGAATCCATAACCCCTGTCACGTAGGCGGATCAGGTTGGTATACTGGGGACTTGCTGCATCGAGAAGCTCCATAAGAGCTATAATGAGATTCTTGGAGTCACGCTGCTGCCTTGACTCAACCGTGCACCCCTGAATTTCCTTGTCGCGGTCCCTGAGATAGATGCCCTGAACAAAAGGGTATTTGTTAGTCTCTAAAAAACGTGAAAGAGGGAGAACATCATTGTAGCATGGGAAAAAGACCTGGTGAAAGCGACAATTACCTGAAAAAGTTGGAGGATAAAACCAAAGAAAATCCAAAATGACCAAAGTGAGGGGAGAAAGTGATTTATATGATCACGGGGAGTTTGCAGCCGGACGATATTGTCGTAGGACTCCGAAGGTCCTGGATTGTACCTATTGACATGGTGGTGCCAGTTCTCTGCTGCATACAGAGTGAGTGGAGATGACACGAGGACATCATAGTCGTTGAAGGAGCAGAGGTAAGCGATGCATGTCCGCGCAATCATGCAATGGCCCGCATAATCGGAGATCTCGGCCTGTAACGCACGTGAACTTCTTTTTGCATCGGTCAAGTACTCCTTGACCGATGCATGCGCAAGCTGGAGAATGGTACTCCCGTCCTTCGTGTTTTGTGAGACGAGACTTGCACATGCATCCAGGAGCTGGACTGGTGTCATGATCCGTTTTTTCGGATTGAATCGCAGGGGTGACTCGTGGAAATCGACAGCCAGTGCGTCAATAATCTCCTCCAAAGTCATTGGGCGCACAGAGAAAATTAGCCAACTCAGTGTTTGGTTAACCATGGCTAGCATCGGTGGGTCAGAATGGATTTTCGCCAGGATTCGGTCGTATATCCCATTCATTGTTGCCGGCATCGTCGAGAGCACGGGGCCGACATCCGATTCGTAATGGCAGCGGCGTAACTGATCGAGCTGCAGTGCCACTAGACGAAACCTTGTGAAGGCGATGAGTTTTGAGACATTACACTGGGTAATATGGACTGACATGGGATCTGCACCGTTCCTCAGCCCCTCCCGGATGTTATTCTTCACATTGTAGCTCCAGGAGCTAAAGGCCTTGTCCGTAGCAATGATGTAATCAACATATGATTCGATGTCCTTGGCGACCCCCGAGCCCTCGAGATGGACAGCAGTCTGAGGCCTGAAGAGGCCACTCCCATGAGTGACCTCAGTGCGGCTAGTAAGAAAGAGATGGACATTGGTGAGGTTTGCATCCCTGATCGTGGTGATGACATCCAGGACGATGTCAGTCTCGGAGGACTCGTCGAGCGCATCTAAAACGATGTATACTGGTGTCGTGAATTCCTGAAGAATTTTTCGGAGAATTTCAAGAAGTGCCTTGTTGCTTGGGCGGTCGGCTCCACTTGCATGAGGCTTCCAAAAGCCTTTGAGGATTGTAGCAGCATGGGGGGCGCATTCCGAAAGCCGTGAGACTAAGGTGCAAAGGAGGTCCTCCAGCTTTTGCTTTCGATCATCTGTTGTGTCGAAGTAGAAGTAGACAATGGTTTCTCCATTATCACGGAGCATTTTGATGATGGCAGAGCTGCACAAAATAACAATGTTATATTCATCTGAACAAGTTTGTGCTTGGATAAATTTACCTGAGCATGGTCTTCCCACATCCCGCTTGTCAAGAAGCCATCAGTATGCATCCAGATTGAGGTAGAAGAAAAGACATACATATACCATGAAGCCACAAAAACGAATGCAGGCTGTATTTCCATTGCTGAAACTCAGGGGTTCCTTCGAGGAACCATTTACCGGTACCGGGGTGGTGTTGGTCCTCGGCCGCTTTCTGGTTCCGTCCTACGTCGGCAGCGTTTAACCAATCCCTGAGCTTGACCCGAGTACTGTCGTCGACGAGGCTTTGCCTAACAATTTCTCAGCTACGTGTAATGGGAACATATGGTACACGTACATCCCAAATGCAAGTTCCTCACTAATCGCCTTCAGCGCACTTTGTCCAACATCAAGTGAGATGAGACGTTTCAACTATATGGTCCTTGCTATTAATTGTAAAGGCAGTGAAAAGGCATACAAGCCATACCTCGAAGGCTTCCCGGAACTTGGTGAGCTTGTATTCAATGCCGTCGGCCATTGACTTGAAATCACCCCGGTTCCAAAAACGTTTCAAGCCCGAGTCGAACAACCAGTTCTGGAGTATCACATTTGCGTCCTTCAGCAGACTGACAATTGTGAGCCCTGGCTCATGCATTGGCGGGGATAGAGACTTACATTTGGTATGTTGTCAAGTCATCCACCAAAGGCCTCAGCGTATGCTGCGTATCGGAGCCTTTGTTCTCTGGTACATCGCGCAAAGCTTGCGCGACGTTAGTGGACACGTCCAAGATTGCGTGTACGAGAACATTGGCACGCTCTTTGTTGTCGTCGACCTCCTTACCGAGCCGACATTGTCAGAACAGTCTTGTGAGCAAGAGTAGACGTGAAACAGACCTTCTTTATTTCAATCAGTTTGTTGATTACGCCTGTAACGGCGTTGACGTAGGGAACGTTCTCCGTGAAGTCACTGACAAGGGTCAGGATTTCCGTGGCGACACTCAAAGCGATGTCTGCTGCGTGCAGAACCCGTTTGGATTGTGGCTCAGTAGTAGGGAGGAGTCGTCAGGGGATCCAAGATTCGCCGTCGCCATCGTAGTCAGAGGCAGAGAAGGAAACGTGGGGGCCTGCAGGCTGACAGCGGACACGTGAAATGGTGACATGCTGCAAAATATACACACCCCGAATCCAGAGCTGCGCGTCGGATTCACATCTCATCTCATCTCATCTTAGTCTCGGTCCCAATGTTCCAGGGCACCGCTCGCTGCGCTCGCGGAGCACAAGCGGGGGGACCAGCGGACCGGATGATCCGAGTCAGACGATGGCATCTTTTCCATCAAACTCTCTGCCTCGGCTCACTGAGACCACGCGGCCTAGGGCTGCCCACCGTCCCGTCAACGGGTACGGCCGTCAAAAAGGCGGCCGTCTTTCCGAGATTTTCGACCCGAGACGGGACGGGACGGCAAAAAGGCGGCCGTAAACGGGGACGGGACGGCAGTGACCTCGAGGCAGGCCAAAATTCATGTCTGACCCACAATTTCTGTCACTGGAGGCACAGTTTACTTCTGTGAGTCGTTTGTCACCATTGAGAGAGTTCATTCACACTCAGTTGGCCAACACCAGCAGATTCAACTGGGTTGGAATTAAATTGATGCGAAGCACGTGAGAAGTTACGGCTGCTACAGCCTGATTCCGACTCAGAACAAGGATGTTCAGCTGCGTAAATTCATTCAGTACATTAGAGCATTTGCTGAGTACCAAATTATTGCTCATTATGTGCATTTTGAAGACAAGAAAATACATTTCGGGCGTCCGACCCGTCTACGGCCGTCAACGGCCGCCGTCCCCGTCCCGTCAATGTGTTTTGGCCGAGGCTCGACGGTACGGGACGGCATGCCGTTTACGGCACCCGTCCCACCCGTAAAGACGGGGACGGTGGGCAGCCCTAACGACGCCCTGCCGAGATTAATCTCATCTCATCATCGAGCACATCGTTCTCGTCTGTCCTCGTTCATCGCATACGGCTGCCGCTTCATCCGAGTAACGCGCGTCGGATCACTGTCCGAATCAGCCTCGTGGCGATGTGCGACGCAACCATCCTCGACCCGCCTTAACGCCACGGCAGGGCATGTCGCCCTCGTTCCTTAATCCTTCAACTCCTAGCATCGCCCCTGCTCCATCCCCCATTCATGATACATCTGTCATCTGTTCGCTGTTCTCCCTATCTAATCAAATCTACCTCTAACTCCAATTGAATCATTGATATCTCGACTTCCTCCTCCGCGCCTCTCTTTCTCCTCTGCGGACCCCTCATCCTCGATCGCACGCACGCCTGGTACCTGTAAACCTCTCCTCCCTTCCTCCCCCTAGCGCGATTCACTGTCCTTACAGATACCGAGCCGGCGTGGCGCTGGCACGTCTTCCCCTCTCCCTCTCTTCTCCCAGCGTGACTCACTATTTGTGTTGCAAGTATCGCGCCTTCTCCCCGCTTCTGCACGCTCTTATTCGCTCCTCGACCTGAGTGCGGACGTACGGATGGCGCGGTATAAGCGAATGTTGGTGCTGGTCCGCGCAATGGTGACAGTGTACATCGCGACGCACGCCTCCGCAGGTGCCTCTCACCCGCGGCTGCCGCCCTCGCCCACCAACGTGAAGGCGGACTCCGCAGAAACGGAGCTCATGAGAACCGCGAGTACGAATGTCCCGCTACTGCTGGTGTGGCGTCTTCTCCGCTTTCATTTCTCCGGGACTCACTCCCTTCTTCCGCAGGCCTCCCTCCCGTGCCCGCACATGCGGGCTCTCAATTACCCGACGCAGCTATGGGAGCAGGATAGGAGCGAACTTGCAGTGTTCTCCTTAAGGATAAGGCCTTAAATCTTTAAGCCTTAGATAAGGCCTTAAAGATTTTCGGCTGAGCATCCAGGCCTTATTAAGGCCTTAAATCTACACGTGCTCATAGATTATGTAATTTTCTCCTCAACGTCGACGACAACACCAGCCATGGCATCGACCCCGCTCAAGAAATATTTCTGATGTAGAGAGAGGCAGACCTCGTCCATGATATCACACATACTGCAAAGCCTGTGTGGCGCATCATCTCGACGGGGCCGGAACGATGACTGCTGACCTTGCCCAAAGCTCGGAAGAATTTAAAGAAGGTGAGGTATTCCTCTCATGCCTGCGAGCTCCAGCCGTAATGTACTGGGATTTCGACTATGTGTATGAGCGTGGGAAAATATATTTAAGGCCTTAGATTGCCCTTAAGTTTAAGGCCTTACCCTTATTAAGGCCTTAAAGGTTTTCAAACCTCGATTTAAGGCCTTATGGGCCAACACTGGAGCGAAGTGGATAGCGCGATGTACTTGGGGTTTCGGTACTCGTACGCCGTCTCCCCCGCCCTCCCGTCTCACATCCTCCCAGCACGACCCACTCTTCCACAGGCATCTCCCATTTCACCCGTGCTCTCAATCACCAACGTCGCGGACGCAGAAGACGACCCGCATGAATAGTGCGAGTACGAGTGTCGGTTCGGTACGTCCCCTCCGCCCGCCCTCCTTTCCACTCCCGGACTGACCCTCCCATAGGCGTCTCCCCCGCTCTCAAATCTCTACCGTCTCGGACGTAGAAGCCGAGATAGAGCGCGGATGGATAACGCGATGTACGTGTGGTGGTGGTATGCGTCTCTCTCCCTCGCCCTCCCCCGGCCTACTCTCCTGAACAGCATTGTTCCCTTGCGCGCCACGCTCTCGATCCCTCGACACTGGGGTCGACGTAGCGGACGACGACTCGCGCATGAATACCACGGTGAACGATTGCGAGTCCTGGTACGCCCCCTCCCCTGCCTCCCGTTTCCTAGCGTAACTCACTTTTTCCCAGGTCTCGCGCCTTCCCACATCCGCACCTGCAGCACTCGCGTCGCGAAGGTGGATTGAGGCGGAGGCGGAGGTAGAGGGGAAAGTGCAGCGGACTCTAGAGCGTGACAAACGAGGTCGAGATTTGGGCGAGCACCGGCGCAGGTACACCAAGATCAAGGACTGGACTATGAAGCATAGAGCGGATAAACCCACTACGTCTTGGGGACTCGCAGACGTGAGATGGTACGGTTAATGCAGAATAGTTAACAATGATTCCTCGCCGCTGGAATACAACGAGGTATGGTTACGGAAAGGTCGCCCGAAATCTGGAGAACCAACGCAAAAGACAACGGGGTAGCAGCACTCCCAATGAAACGCTGGTGAGCCCGCTGACTGTCGCGCGGGGTTCGTTCAGAACTCGGAGACATTCTGCAACACCAGAAAATAAAACACGCGGATGTGATAGGGAGCAGAGTCAATGCACGGCTTGCTGAGGTGACGCGGCCACTGTGAACATGACGAGAATGAGGCAAGCGTGTTTTATGCAGGAAACAGGACGCCTTAAGCTGTGATGAGAATAGTAATTAATAAAGTGGCAGATGTAAGTCGAGTCGCCGGACCTGGGAATAGAAAGATCGCGGTTCGAGAATTGAGGACGCACAAATTTTGGTGAAAAATTTGAGGAAAATAGTGTCCACGTTATAAGGGGACAACAGTGAATCTACGCCCGTTCATAAGAGCTTGAAGAACGCGAGAGGTCGTGATAAAATGAGTACAACCAAAAACGAGTCTCCGACGCGGACGTACAAAGCCGTTCGGAACACGATAACACCGCTGTAGCAGCTCTTCGCGCGGGACACAATGTACCGGGGTCCTCGGCAGACGAATTGTGAATCGGTCGAACGAGGTTTCAGGGGAAAACCTGCGGAGCGATTCCGCGCAGAGTCGGTCAGGACGCGGCGAAGGTACTGGAAAGTAAAAAGTCAGCTGCGCGCCGGACTAGACCCGCGGCAATGGTTCTGCATATGTATTTTATGAGAATCGCAGTACTGGCCGGGAAAGACCGCTGTGTGCGAGAATTGCCTGCGTCATATGCGGGTGGGACGTGAAACGCGAGTCCTGAGTGTTATTAAATAGATAAAGAATACTTGAGACGAACCTGCCAACTGGTTCGCGCACCAGACGAAATTGAAGGATAAGACCGAAATGCGAAAGTGAAATTCCAGCAGCGTACCTGGGACGTCAAGATCCCTCGTCGCATGCGTAACCAGTGTTTTTTGGGTCGACGGATACGAATGCGAGGTCGTTGGGGTGATCCGATGTGGACGGGGCACGGTACGAGATGTGGCAAATCCGAGGACACGGTTTTTGGGGCGAAGCGTTCAAAGTGGTGCGAGGCGACGGATCTGGGAGGGCTCAGGGGCTGCGGACCGACTCGGAGGAAGCGTCGAGCACGGATACCGGTAGGTTGGACAGGAGTATACCCAGGATTAGACGAAACTCAGTACAAGGTGCGCGTATAACGCACCCGCGACGTCAGAAACACCAATCAAGTGGCCGAACATTCCTAGATACATCCACCCTATCAATCTCGATTTCATGAATCCCGGTAGATAGCTTCGGAAGCGCTGGGGAAGTGAGGGGCCGCGACACCAAACGGGGGCGCGACTGGAGGCGCGCGGTGATTTCTGAGACTGGATTTTCCACTCGGAGGGCATTCTTTACCTTCTATCCGGGGCGGCTATTTGTTCAAATGAGGCGTACGGCGCGGTAGGAGTGTCGTAGGAGCCTCAAATGAAAAATGTGGACATGTGAAATAAATAAATTTTGGATGCGGCCCTCCGGTTCTTTTTGGTAGGAACTTCGGGACTCGTTTGAATCGATGCGCGGCAATTTCTAATCGGCGAGAGCCAGATACGAAGTGCAGTGTAGCAGATGCGGCGAATGGGAATATACAGTGCGGGAGCGAGAGATTTGAACAGGGATGCAGCTACGATAAGATAAGAGATAGCACCCCGACACGAGAATCCGGTGTCCCAATTCGGAGATAAAGCAGCGGGAGAGCACAGGAGCAAAAGTGGACGGCCCGCAATTAGAACACGGCTGGGGGCAGAAAATGGGACTCGAGACCTCCGCGTGCAAGGGAGAGAGCGAGGGCATGGAGGGATATATTGGAGGTACGAGAGCGTACACGGGGGCGGAGTGGCTGGCCGGAGCGCAGAGTGTCATAATAAGAGGCGCCTGTGTGATATAATGGCGCGCGGTGACGATTACGGGGAGTGGTGTTCGGACAGCAGCGAGAAGAATTCGATTGGCGGCATGGATTGACCGTGACAGCGACAAAAATGCTGAAGATGAGGCGGGGACTGATATTGAGATGGGGGGGGGGGGGATCAGAGCGGGAGGCAGGGCGCGAGAGAGTGAGCCGGAGGATGAGAACGGCGGGGGCGAGAGTCGCGTCGTACACAGCGCACGCGGCGCACAGAGAGCGGGAGCGGAGCGCGGCGGGACGGCGTGGAATGCTGACGGGGGCGGTGCACGTAGGGGGAGTGCATGGATGGCTGCGAAGACGCCACGGGCGGAGTCCTTCAGGGATGAAACGGACGCACGGCTGCGCGGTGTCAGGATCTCGACGCCGGTGCAGAACGCACAGGGGAGAACCGTCCACGCGGATGCAGAGGCGGGAGGAGGGGCGCTGAGAGGCGGAGGGGCGTGGGGATGCTCGGCGGCTTGCAAACAGCTCCGGCAACGAGAACACACTGATCGCCATACAAGGCCCGGTTATAATTATTGGGTAGCAGTCATCGCGCAGGAGGTCCTCGTGTTTGCGTGGGCCCGTGTGCGCCGGTAGCGTCGGCGTCAGAAGAGCGAGCGTGTCGGGGGGAGCGAAGGGTGCAGGAGGCGGTGATTGGGCGCCAGCGAAACCTCTGTAGATGGGAGATCGGGGATTACGGCCCGCCTTCATCAACGCGCAGAGCGAGGTAGCGCCACCGGACGGCGGGCATCGGGCACGACAGGGTACGAGCAAAGCAAGAGAGCGAGTCACGTGACTCACGCTGGCGTGCTGTGATCCGCGGTCGGCACAGCGGCCCGAGAGTCGAACCCAATTCAAACTGTGCAGCAACTCGCCCACTCCCTTCCGTTGGTCTATTCTCTCCGGGAGATAGATGCGGGGCAGAGATGAGATGCAGCCCAGGGAGAACTTTATACGTGTTTGATTTACCTTTTAAGCCACAAAGAGTGCTACTTATGCATATACAGCTCGGCGGCCGAAACTTCTGGATAAAGAGGGTCGGAACGCATGGCAGGGGCGGGTGTGGTGCGCGGCGCACCGCTACAACTATTGAATATCACCCAATATGGAGGCTCCTCAGCAGCAGAGCGCGTTCGACTCCCGGCACCCGCATTCACAGGATCCTCGGATCTTTTTAGGATGGTGGACCTTGCATTGGAGAGTGGAGCGGCATCTATTTCACCGGGTGAGGCAACTGCGTCCTCCGTGCCACGAGTTGATAATTCAAAGTATCCAGGATTGATGGATTCAAGCTATACACCCCCCAGCTGCACGAACGGGTCCCACATCCAAGGGCGCAGATATGAAGCACAGAAGCGGGTGTAGTGCACGGTGCACCGCTGCAGTAACTTCAATGAGACAGTTTGGAATCACCAGCACCAGAGCAGGTTAGACTCCTGACGCCCGCATCATTCTCGATGAGATCACACTTTTTATGGGGAGCCAAAGCCTACTTCCATCGGGAGGAGGTGACTCAGAAATCCCAGTCTGTTCCACGGCGCCGGTTTCGCGGCCACCACTCTAATCGCAGTGAATTCCACCCTTTGTCTTCTAGTAAATATTAATTAGACAATGCGACACAGATCTCCCAAATACAGATGAGCTGAATTGCAGTCTATCTTCGCAGTGTGTCCAATCTATCTGCACCGCGCGACACCACCGGCTCCACATTTTCTTTCAACCGCTCCCTCACTTGCGACGTGGACTCATTATTACTTTACTTCACCCCAACCTCTTTGTTTTGGGGCATCAGTTTTATTCAGTTCAGGACGAGGGTGTGGGTGCGGCACTGCTCCCTATCTCTGCCATGATGTGTCATCAAACTTTGGCCTGAAGAACGCCGGCTAGAAATGCACACTCCTAGAGCCTAGCGGAGTTTGAATTGAGTTGGGCGACCCACGTTGTACTGCCTCACATTCGGTGCCGTGAAAGGGAACTTACGGAAAGTTAGATGCGCAGAGGCGAGGGTACGAAGAAAAGGAACGGAGATCGTCTGTCACGGCTCAAGCCCGAGTCGTCCGGCAATCCTGCGGATGTAATCGAGTCCGCAGTGCGCAGGTGCGGACCATTCCGCCCTCGAGCTTCACCACCTCCATTCAGCGCCTGGTTATATGCTGTAGGCTCACGCAGTATCGCCTTAGAGATATGCAGGCGTTTAAATGTCTTCTATATGCGCGTCGGCGGCGCAAAAATGATTCAGAAACCATGACGGCTCAAGCCCGAGTCGGACGGGGTCCCTCCTGATCTGGTGTATTTCTGTCAGAGGGACGGTGGGTGCGGACCACTCCGCCCTCAAGCCTTCTGCGCTGCACAGTGTATCCGATTGTGTGCGATCGCTGGGGAACTCATAGGAAGCAGGCGCAATTCAACCTCCCCGGCCTCAGAAGTTAGAACTCCGATCAATGATCCCGGCCTGCGGCGCGCCCGGCAAATTGCCGGCACGATACAGGCCAGCCCTGGCCGTCAGACCCCGCTGATCCGGATCTGCCGTTCCGCCCAATCTTCCCTCTATGGGTGCGTTACGGCTCGGGTATCCTTGAATCTGGTGAAATACTGAGTTCGAGCCTGGCGTGAAATTTTGAAATGTGAATTCTATCGAATGCGCAGATGATCATGAAAGCACAGAACGGAAAGCAAAAACTCAGTTATCGACGCCATAGCTCGAGCCCGAGTCGAACGGGGATCCTCCAAACCTGTACTGTCCGTGGTGTGTACAGGATTTGGAGCAGGGTGGACCACTCCGCCCTCGGGTCTCATTACCTCTACTCAGTGGTTAATCTTGCGTTGTATACATCTTAATCCAGTTCCAGAAAGTGATGCAGGTTACGTTCAATTCAATAGTGCGGCACTTCAGGACTGTGATCCAATTCAAGAGATCTCATATCCCAGTAGCTCGGGCGGCTGATTCCAGATCTGTTGACAGCAGCTCGTTCTCAAAATCCAACCCATGAATTGAGGTCTGCTATCCAGCGTCATGCATGGTCCAAAGAGTGCAAAGGTCCCTTACCAGCTGATATGTATCTAACGGTGTGATGATAGAACAAGGACGCGGGTATAGTGCGCGGCGCACAGCTGCCGTAAATGCCAGATTTTCCTGTAGGTCGTTCAGCAATCGAACCGGGTTCGACTCCCGGGCCCCGCATAAATCTGGAGGGACGAAAACCTTTTTTTCGCCGGCCGCGGTCGTCTGTACCTGGCGCAGTTAACGGGATCTCTGCAGAGGGGTTTAGGTACCAGCTGGCTGGAATGAGTGCGTGAATTAATTGTGCAGTATCCCTGTCCTTCTTTCTGCCTCCCAACATCCCGATCCACATCCAAAAGAGTCAGCTAACAACCTGTCTACATCCAGTGCTGCAGATATGTAGCAACTAAGCAGGTGCAAGTAGTGCACGAAGAAATGTGGCTATGATCCGCGTTCCTCAGTAGCAGACCTTGCTGGACTCCTGGCGGGCGCGCGCGCACTATCGCCTTCATCATGTTCCCATTTTGTGCCTACACTTCTAATTGCCGAGACCATCCATCGAATGACCCTGTTCCTGTTTGGCAGTCCCCGCACTAATCGCAGGTATTTCGCAAGTCAATTCTCCCGGTAAATATTGACTGGATCCGGGTGTACACTGTACGTAGAAAGTACAAGGAGCGGGTTTAGTGCAGTGCACGGCGCACAGCTGTCCTTTGATAGACTTTTCGTTGAGCAGCGCTGGCAGACGGTTTCGACTCGCTGCGCCCGCATCCGCGCGCTCGGAAAGAACCTGCTTTTTGGCTTTTAACCCTAGGCACTGGGGAAGACTCGTCTCCAGCCACCTGCTCATACTGGGGATGTTCGGCAGCAGACGCGTTCGACTCTCTTGATAGACATTCTGGTACCTGGGTGCCTCCTTTTAAATTTGTTTTGCGGAACGATAGGCGCAGGCGGACCTTTGCACTCGCAATTCGTGATTTACATTCATTTCGGGAGAGAATATAATATCATGGCATACATAGCGTTAATATCATGGCATACATAGCGTAAGGGCACGAGGACGCCGCGAAATGAAATGAGATGAGAGTCCCATCTTCCCGGTTGGGAGACGAAGCGGCGCTGGAGAGAGGGAATATCGAGAGCGATAGGAAGATCGAGAGCGGGAGCGGGACTCGCGAGCACGAAGGAGAACATAGCATACGGAGGCGGCTTGATACTCGTGGAGAGTCGCATGCGCTTGTGGGGTTGTGAGAGATGAAGATGGGAGAGAAGATATGATTGCGCGGCCGGGGCGGTATATAACGTATATATATATCATTGGCGGGCGAGGATAATGGGGGAGAGCATGCGCGAGTGCTGGCCATGATGGAAGTGCGAAGCAGAGACCACAGTATTCACTCATTGAAAGCGGCGCAGCGGGCGCGGGAAATTCCACGAGGGATAAATCTTTGGCGAGCACGCGTGCGATGCGAATGGATCGACCGTGAGGGCGAGGGCGCCGAGAATGGGGCGCCGAGGATGTGCGGGAGGGATCGGAGCAGAGGCCCTCTGCGGAGCAGTGGGCAGGAAGGGAGCGGGAATTGGAGAGTGAGCGCGCGGAGAGTGCGCGAAATGCGGAGGAGCGAAAAGGACGGCGCGGGCGGAGTGCATCAGAGATGGAGCGGACGGGCGGGTGGGCGCTGTCAGTAGCACGACGCCGACGAGGACGGGCAGGAGATGGGCGCGGGCGGATCATGGTGCGAGGAGCAAAAGGGAGGGGCGGAGGGGCGGGCGGGAGCTCACCTCGGAGGGTTACGAATGCAAGCCATCGGTCATCGCCGCGACGCGGTGTGTGTGCACCAGCAGCGTCAGCGGCAAGGAGGCGAGGAGCATCGGCGGGAGCGAGCGCGAGGATCTTGACGGCCATGTGCGCACTGCGGATGGGAAGCAGCGATTGGGCTCCAACGAAACTGCAGAGACGGCAGAGCTACGCGCCGAGGCAGGTCAGCATCGACGCCGCTTCGTTGGACGGCGGGCATTGGGTTCACGATAAAAGTGGATAAAAGGATTAGAGAGACGAGTCACGCTCGTCACGCACGCGTGCGCTGAGTTCCGTGCCGGAGCGAAGCGTAGGCACGTCTTGTAAATTGCTACCAATCAAAGCGAGACCTCGGGCCAACAAACCGGTTACATAAATAGGGTCGGACCAAAAGAAATGCGCGGCTGTGGTCCGTGGTGCACGACTGCGCTGTAAATTTCCGATCCCCGAAGACATGCCGAACTACGCCGAGGTACTCCAATGTGCCATGACGGCAACCAAATGATGGCAGAGTTCCATCCGATCGATTCGCACTCAATCGGCATCTTCCTGATGAGTTCATTGCCGACGTCTTTACGTACCTCACCAGGAAGTGCTTGTCGTCATCGTGTGTTTCGTTGAATCAAGTAGTAATCAAGTTCAAGGGTACTGATTACCTGTACTTAAGACCGATTGTCTCCGACTTTCTCTCCGTTCGTGCTAGGGGTCTCGGCGACTCGTGCCCGTGAGTCCGTGACACGGGACAATTTGCAGAGACAGCTGAGAGACAAGCAGACATTCATTAGCAGGAGAAGGCAACGGATGTATTAAGCCAAACACGGCTGAGTATCGTAAGATCCAACGCGATGGACGGGGTTAAAGCGGCGGAACTGCCGCAAAGAGTAACATCACTGGCAGCGCCGCCCTATTGGCAGACCATTGCGCCACACACGTGGAGCCTCCACATACTTAGGGTACACGTGGAGGACGCGATACATTCTCCCTCTTCACCATGCGCCATCTGCACCTCCCTCGCAGTTTGAAAAGCGCCAAAGACGCAGTCAAGTCTTTCTCGCGGCCATCTTCTCCTGTCCAGCCAGAGCCTGTGGCATCCCCGGAGGTTACACCGATATCCGCGTGGGCATCTACTCAAGACAAGACTTCCCCTGTCGCTCCAGGGACTGAAGCTTCATCGGCGACCAGTGCATTTGGTGATCCACCGTCCATCCCGTCCGTGGTCGTATCTCCACCGCCGAGCATCCCGCCCGTCGTCGCTAAGAAATCCACGGACACGAAGGATTTGGCGATCGATACCATCGCCCTTGCCCTCGGTCTCGTCAAGGAGCTCGCCGATATTGGTGGAACGGCCCCGTTTGTTGCTCCGGTCGCTACGGTGCTATCGAAAATCATAGAGGCCTATCAGGTACGCTAATATATTTCTGACCGGCACTCGGGATTTATATTCGTGCAGAAAACACAGGATGGGAAAGAAAAACGGGACGCACTTCTTGGCTTTATCACGGATATAGCTCGAGACCTCTGTAATGCAATTTCTCAGATGAAGGAAAACAATCTTGTGGCCCTTCTCGGGCGTCTTAAACCAGACATCGATGCATACATCACGTTTGTTTCGCTTTTTCCCTACGTTCCTCTGGACTCCATTTGAAAGCCCATACAGAATTCTCGAGGATACTTCCAAGTTCGTTGCGGAGTACGATGGGCATGGAGGCATTTATCATTGGGCAGCCAGCAACCAGCAGGGAAATAAATTGAGTACCTTGCAGCAGGCCCTCAAATCATTTAGGGAGAGGTTCAGTGTGAGCACAATGAACACGATCGTTGTTATCCACTCATGGCTCGTTCTTTTCAGACCAATTGTTTGCTGGATCAGTCGATCCAGCAGGGCATCAGCCAACGAACGTTGGACCATGTGGAGCTTATGAAGTTAGTCGTGTTTAGCATTGGTTTCAACGGCCGTTCCGCCTGACTGCTATATAGTCTTGAAACATTCCTCGAAAAGAAGCTGCTAAATCCCCCCGACATGAAACTAAAACAGGCCGTGACCGCAAAACTCCGGAAGGCCGGCACGGGGCAGTGGCTTCTGAATAACGACCAGTTCGTTAAGTGGCAAAATTATGCCGGCTCGCTATGGATTCAGGGTCATTGTAAGACATTATTACCCTGTAGCTATTGCCCGACACTAACTTAGCAAATAGCTGGTACAGGGAAGAGTGTTCTCAGGTGCCGGGTCGAATTATCTGGATTTTCATTGCAGCTAACCAAGTCACTAGTTCTGCGGTGATAAGCACACTCACCGAGCATCGGCGGCTCTTGGGCCCCCGCGGAAAATCGTGTGCAATTGCATTCTTCTATTTCGACATTAACTTCAAGGAGGGTCAACCCGTTGAAGCCGCGGTGCGACGCCTCGTTCTGCAGCTGTCTGATCAGGCCCCTGATCCATATGGAGCTCTCGACAAGTGGTTCAAGTCTTCAGGCGGACAGATTGTGCCAGACTATAATGCTCTTGTCGAGATCCTCGAACAGCTACTCCGAGGCCTTGGGCATACATATATTGTACTCGATGCACTCGATGAG
Source organism: Mycena vulgaris (assembly GCA_029204335.1). Classification (NCBI taxonomy): domain Eukaryota; kingdom Fungi; phylum Basidiomycota; class Agaricomycetes; order Agaricales; family Mycenaceae; genus Mycena; species Mycena vulgaris. The sequence continues at coordinate 183,697 of JARGYA010000163.1, forward strand.
TGTGAAGAAGGCCAACATAAGCTGCTCATTGATCTCATTTCGAAGCTGCGGCAGTGGACCGAAACCCCATTGCATCTCTTAATCACCAGTCAACCTCGTGACAGCTTCATCCGCGCGTTCGAAAAGCTCGAAAAGGTGCCCTGTATCTACCTCAAAGCTGAGGTCACGCAAGAGGATATAAGATCCTTTGTTGATAGCCGGATCCGCGCCATGGTCGTGGAGAAGTCCTGGGACACTTCTACACCCAATATTGTCGATCAACTCGTGCTAAAGAGCAACGGAATGTCAGTATTATTCTTTCACCCTCGACACTTTAACTTAATCGTGGCATGTCTAGGTTCCGCTTAGCTGCATGTCTACTCGACGAACTAGAGACCTGTGCATGGGAAACCCAATTGGACCAAAAATTAAAGAATCTCCCAAATACCCTGGTTGGGATCTACGACCGGTTCCTGTCGACCATTCCGTCGGATTACTTTGTGCACGCAACAGCTGTTCTTCGTTGGCTCTTGTTCTCTGCCAGGCCAATTGGGTTTTACACTCAAAAGTTCGCACCAGTTGATAGCCAGACCGAACTCGCAGATGCTATTGCCTTCGACTTCGGGGACGCAGCACACAGCTATGAGCCGACTCGATGCAAAGGCAATAGCATTGCGATGGTCGGGTGGCTGAAGGGCCTGGTCGCTGTAAACGAGCGAGATGGGAAACCGTTCCTCGCACTCGCTCATGCCTCCGTTCATCAATATCTTTTGGACAAAGAAATTAAAAAACCATTCAACTGCGACTTCAGCGCGCCCTCCTCGCATACTTTCATCGCTCGGTCATGCCTAGGCTATCTCCTCCACTTTGCCGACCAGCGTCTCGATTCGGCCACCTTGCCAAACTATCCGCTGGCCTTGTATGCAGCAAACAGCTTCTACAACCATCTGGTCCAATGCCACGACGCGACCGTCCTCTTCCCGGAAGCATTGCGTCTTCTCCAGAACGGAAGCAAACAATACAGTGCTTTGAATTACCTGAGCAACACCGACTTTCGTGGCCATTGGCGTGAAAAGTGGGATATCGGCGCCCGAACACCCTTGTATTTGTGCTCGGAACAAGGCTACCCAGCGCTTGTCCAGTTGATTCTGGACAATGGTGCGGATGTCAATGCACCAGGCGGAGGATATGGTAGCCCGTTGCTTGCTGCGACCATCCGAGGGAATACGGGGGTCGTCCAGCTTCTTCTGGAACATCGCGCAGACATCAATTTCGAAAGCGGAGAGCGCGGAAGCGCATTCTGCGTCGCATCCGAAGATGGCAACATAGAGATCGCGCAGCTTCTTCTCGAGCATGGGGCGCACATCAATGTACAGGATGAAGATTTTGCAAAAGCGTTGCTCGACGCATCCAGCCAAGGTGCTATCGAGTTGGTGCGGCTTCTCCTCGGACACGACCCAGACATCACCGCACATCCTGGGATATACGGAAGTGCATTGCACGGTGCCGCCAGGAAAGGCAAGCTAGCGGTCGCGCAACTGCTCCTGGAATGCGGAGCAGACGTCAATGCACAAGGTGGAAAATACGGAAGCCCATTACAAGCCGCTGCGGCCTGTGAGGAGAAAGATAGTCTAGATGTCGTGCGACTTCTCCTCAAGCACGGCGCAGACATAAATGCCCGCGGTGGAAAGCTTGGCAGCGCATTGCAGGCCGCGGCCAGCAAAGGCGCCACAGATATTGTACGGCTCCTCCTTTCCTACGGCGCAGACGTCAATGGCCCCGACCTACGTGGTGAAAACAGCAATGCTCAAGGCGGACGATTTGGAACTGCATTGCAGGCGGCGGCGTTCTGTGAGCCCAACAGCAAAGCCCTAGATCTTGTGCGGCTGCTCCTCGAATCCGGCGCGGATGTCAATGCACAGGGCGGAGAATACGGAACCGCATTGACAGCCGCCTCAGTCCGCGGATTCACAGACGTTGTTCAGCTTTTGTTGGACAACGGCGCGGACGTAAATGCACCCGGTGGAGAGCTTGGCAGCGCATTGCAGGCCGCGTGCAGCGAAGGCGCCACAGATGTTGTACGGCTCCTCCTTTCCTACGACGCGGACGTCAATGGCCCCGACCTACGTGGTGAAAACAGCAATGCTCAAGGCGGACGATTTGGAACTGCATTGCAGGCGGCGGCGTTCTGTGAGCCCAACAGCAAAGCCCTAGATCTTGTGCGGCTGCTCCTCGAATCCGGCGCGGATGTCAATGCACAGGGCGGAAAATACGGAACCGCATTGACAGCCGCCTCAGTCCGCGGATTCACAGACGTTGTTCAGCTTTTGTTGGACAACGGCGCGGATGTCAATGCACAGGGCGGAGAATACGGAACCGCATTGACAGTTGCCTCAGTCCGCGGATTCACAGACGTTGTTCAGCTTTTGTTGGACAACGGCGCGGATGTCAATGCACAGGGCGGAGAATACGGAACCGCATTGACAGCCGCCTCAGTCCGCGGATTCACAGACGTTGTTCAGCTTTTGCTGGACCACAACGCGGACGTAAATGGACCCGGTGGAAAGTTTGGCAACACATTGCAGGCCGCGTGCAGCAAAGGCGCCACAGATGTCGTACGGCTCCTCCTTTCCTACGGCGCCGATTTCAACGTCCCCGACCTACATGGTGAAAACAGCAATACCCAAGGGGGACGATTTGGAACTGCATTGCAAGCCGCGGCGTTCTGTAGGCCCAACAGCAAAGCCCTAGATATTGTGCGGCTGCTCCTCGAATCCGGCGCGGACGTGAATGCAGAAGGTGGAAAGTACGGAACCGCACTGACGGCCGCGTCACTCCGTGGATCCACAGACGTTGTTCAGCTTTTGTTGGACAACGGCGCGGACGTAAATGCACCCGGTGGAGAGCTTGGTAGCGCATTGCAGGCTGCGTGCAGCGAAGGCGCCACAGATGTTGTACGGCTTCTCCTTTCCTACGGCGCTGATGTCAATGGCCCCGACCTACGTGGTGAAAACAGCAATGCACAAGGCGGACCATTTGGAACTGCATTGCAAGCCGCGGCGTTCTGTCGGCACCAGAGCAAAGCCCTAGAGCTTGTGCGGCTGCTCCTCGACTCCGGCGCGGACGTGAATGCACAGGGGGGAATGTGGGAAACCGCGTTGGCGGCCGCCTCATTCCGCGGATTCACATTCGTTGTTCAGCTTTTGTTGGACAACGGTGCGGACGTAAATGGGTGCAGCGGGAAGGCTTTAAGAAATGCGACCCTCCACGGCCACACAGCAACTGTGAAGCTCCTGCTAGCACGCGGCGCGCATGTAAACGCGCGAGGCAAAATGGGCAACGACTCGTTGCAGCTCGCGTCGAGGGAAGGAAACCTCGAGATTGTCCAGCTCCTGCTGGATAACGGTGCGGACGTAAATGCCCAAGGCGGAGTGTACGGCAGCGCGTTGGAGGCCGCGCGACGCAAAGGTCACGCAGAGATTGTCCAGATTCTGGTGCAGAACGGTGCGGTCCCCCGGGCAGAAGTGGAGGGAGAGCCTCAGGTATCGATCGAAAAGACGAATTAAGTTCAATTGTTGCATATGTCCTATGTATACGTATGACTGCACCCCAGTATCATGTTGGATGTGGGATTCTCGGGAGACGGGGTAGGCAGATCGCTGTCGACGGCCTGCGTCTCTGTACGAGTCAATGGCGAGACACGAGAACACAAGCACAGGTAGGTGAATCTTCAAAACCGGAAAGAAAACCCGAAATCACTAGCCAATTCTACGGCGCAGGAACAAGAGAACAAGAGCGAGAGCGAGAGCGCGACGCATCAGCCCGGAATTATGCTTAGACAGCGCGGTTCTGGATTCGCAGGCATGAGCGCGCTTCAGAGCGCGGTGCGTGGATATTCGACGGAGCAGCGCAGATCCTACGAGGCTGTGGCAGCTGAAGATCTCGGCCGACAATGGACGCGCGGACGAGGGCGAAGGGGAGTGTACACATGTGTGGCTTCCGAATTGAATCAAGGGAGGGCGCGCGAGCGGGCGAGAGGACGCTGGGCATGCTCACTTGTCAACGATCCCATTGAAGAGGGGGAAGAGTGATGGGGGGAATGAGCGGTGTGCCCGGCGACGACGACGAGGGGAGCCCGTATTTAGGCAAGGTGGATGGGATCAACCGGGGTAAGACCAAAGGACGCTGAGATGTGAGAGTGGAGCCGGCCGCGGAGGCAGCGCGGGGAGGCAGGGCGCAGATGGAGTGGAGAGGAATGGAATGCCGGGGCAGTCGATTGAGACATAGGGCGCGCGGATCGAGAGTGAGCGCATTGAGACGACGCGCGGAGATGTTGTGCGGACGGGCAGGAGGAGCGCATGAAGACGCGCGGCGGACTCGAGCAGCGGGCGCCGGGAACGGACTCGCGATCGGTCACGGTGAGCGCATGAGCGATGACGTCCGACGTCGGCGCCAAATGCACAGATGGGACACGCGGGCGAAGGGTGACCGGTACCGATCCGTCAGTCGCATGCGCCATTCCGCCACTGCACATCTCAGCCACCGACTGACACCGTCAGCCGCACACCGCCGCCCGGCATCTTAGTTGCGCATGTTTGGCAGCAGCATTATCTGCTTCTCTCACACGCCGACGCCGCTCCCTGCTACGACTCCGCCCCCGCCGTCCCTTGCTAGGTCCCCTCTGAAACTCCTGCCATTCGCTCCCCACAATCTACTCCCCCACTCCTCAGCCTCTGGGCTCTCCATCACACGCTCTTGTGCCTCCGTCACAATACCCACCATCTCGCCCGTAAGTGCGCTTCACGCTGCATCCGGGGCGCCTCGAATGACCCTCAAACTACCTGCATCATCGTCGGAAACATATTCCCGTCCCCGCTGACCTCCCCAATGTTCTGTATATCCTCAAATCCGTGACTAATTCCCATTGTACACCTTTGCTCTTTCGCCTAGTTCTGAGCTCCTGTGGAGTGCTGTCATCCAATCGTCTTTACTGCTGCCCCGGGTCAAACCTACTTCATGTCTCCCGACCCAAAACTCGACACCCCGTGGCCCCCGCATTGCTCCAGAATCGCCCCCAGTTACGGACCGCGTATTTTCGACCCGCTGGCGCTCGCAGCGCGTTTTTTGCCATTCAATTGGATTTATCAGGTTGGGGCGTAGTACTCTGTTGATACCGCATTGTTTTTGGATGCACCGAGGCGCCGAGGTACGTCGCCACCGCTTTTTTCGTTATTTTTGTACTAATCTGTGTGTCACACCGCCAGGAATTTTTTATATGATCTATCTGCGCTACAGCTGAGTCCACCGCATGTCACCCTCGTCCTCACTCACCCCGAGACCCGGACCCCCTGTACCGTTCGCTCGAGAACTCCCGCCCCACCCTGCTTTAGCGTGCACCGCCCCGCGCCGTGCTGGGATCGCTTTCTCGTTGTGATCTCCGGTTTTTGGCGACCGCAACAACGGTGGGGACGCGCTGAGCTCTGCTTTTCCGCTGTCTCAGGTACACCCCCATTTTGTTTATTTCGTGTCTCGGCACTGAAATATTCACTTTTTTCGATCCCGTTGCGAGTCGTTCAGCCGAAATAGGACCTCTGGTACACCCTTCCTCCCCCCCTCTCCCGGAATCCCCATCGATCACCTTCACGCCGCTCACCAGCACAATCTGGGGGAGCTTTTACTCCCCGCAAGCATATCAGCGCTCTCGCACTGGACCGTGGCGGGAAAGGCAGCGGGTCCACCAGCGCTCCGTTTGGCGCGCTGAATAGCCACTGCCTTGAACGTTGGTCCTGTCGAGCGCCGATGGGCAGTCCAGAGCCTATGTAATTAAATGCTCTCCTCTATATTCTTCTTGCCCGTCACGCAGTTTGTCCATGTACAAACCAGTACCTCATGTATGGACTACATTTGCACTTTTCGCATCGTGTTGGCTTCAACGCCTGACGCGGCGGGTTTATCTCGGTCTTGAATGTCTACGAATACGGTTGTCTGCCGGGCGCCCGGCCATTCGGTTTGCTTCCTCTGCCGTTTTATTCGGCGACCTCATTCTGTGCTGCGTCCCCCTTCATTTTTAATCGTTCTTAACGATACTCATCGCCCTCTTCTATTCCCACAGCACTGGAACACATCCTCACTACGGCGCTGCCTTTGCATGTCTTCTCCCCCCTTCCTCATCCATATCGGGTCCTGATGTTCACGATCACACAGTGTGTACTCTGTGCACATCCGGTACGTACCATCCACGCGTCAATCGTATCGACGTCCTAAAGGTTCGCGTTGCTTGGCTCCGTAATCTTCTTTCCATCTCTGCGACACAGCCAGTAAGCCATCTACAATCTACAAACCCCACCGTAAGAACACGCTGATTAAATGATTCACTTGTAGCTTCGTCCGGCTGTACGTCTTCCTCCTGCCGCTTCAGCTCCTAAGTGATTTTCAGTGGCATACGGTTCCGGCGATGCGTGTTTCAATTTGGTGCGGTTTTATATTCTGTGGTTGTACTTTTATATTTCTTCGGGCTCCGTCGAGTTCATTTCCACCGATTGGTGGGAGGAATTCTTTCGACGTTTCTTGGGGACATGCTGGAGTAGCGCTCTGCGCTCACACGGGTCTGTGGCGCTCTACACGCTCGCTGTGTCCTCGGCCGGGCGTCCTGGCTGATTCAGGTCTTCCGTTCTTGTCTCGCCTTCTCGTTGTAATCGCTGAATTCCACCGTGATACTGATAGCTTTGTTTTTCTGATGCAGCTTTCCGTCGGGGCGTTCGTGTACCTCGGGTTCGTCGCCGCAGGAGAATAGATAGAGCAGCCATTCGGTGTGTCGTTGCTTTCTTTTCCCTGTTTCTCGATTGCGGCATTTGCTGTTCACTTCCTCTGGAAGCTGCTCTCGACGCCCTGCGAGCACTCCCTCACATTTGCCGACAAATGCTCATTCACACGCAGGCTATGACGACAACGACCTCCACCTCGACATGGTCTGCCGTGACATCATCCGGCAGGACATCCAATGCCTCAAAAAGACACCCTGCATCAATGCGTGGTTCCCGTCCAAACCAGACGTCATGGGACCGGCGTCCTTTTCGTGAACTTCCGCGCAAAATCAAAACCAAAGTGGCGCCACGGCGATCAACACGAACGAAAACCGAAACACAGGCGGGACGCGTCGTTGTTGTCGCCCGAGTCGAACGTGCCGTACGCGCACACCGGGGCGGACTCGCCGCAGATTGCACACGTGTACGGCGGCAATATGTGTACCGCGCGGCGCTCGCGAGTTTGTCGGATACGGTCTCCCTCGAGGATGTAACGGAAGAGAACGAGGAGAGATAACTGAGACCGAAACCGAAACAGAGTCTGAAGGTGAGGAGGGAACCGAAGAGAGTAGAGGGCGAGCTGGTTGATGTGCGGTAGAGCTTGGGTAGGGCGGACGATATGCGATGCCAAGACGACTCTCTGAATTGGAATAGTTCTAATATCTAATTGGCGAGCACATTGATGGCGGTTGATGTAACGGCGGTTCCGTAGTACGTGAGGGTACCGGCCTGCAAAAGTGTTGCAGGTCGGTGCTATGCCAACAGTAAAGCGGAGCGAGGGCCAAGATTTCAGAAGCGGGATATATTCGGGGCTTTTCTGCCGAGCAATACGTGCTTCAATGATCGCTAGTAAATTCTGGGACAAATAACAACATCTTACCTAGGTCCATCAATTTTGCAGCCGACATGAGCTGAGCATTTAACCTCGTTCCACCGCAGTCGGGTTGACAACTGCTGGAAAATGGAGAGCAGAAATGTAGGGGTACCTCAATGGGAGCGCCGTCGTGGCTTCCCGCGCATATATACCGTTCTTCCTGGAGGCAAAATACGACGCGAGGACGAATTCAAAAGCGTACGGTGACGTAGGGTCGCATTTATAATTATCTGTTCATCAAGTGGTGTGGGATTGGACGTACGGGAGAAATCTAGTATCTTCATCTTACGGCAGTTGATTTCACCGCGTAGTTGGCTTGGCTTCGCAACAGGGGATTTTCTTCCAAAGTCATTTTTGGCCAGTTTATTACCAGTGTTTCACGCCTTCTCTACTACTGGTGCTGACGTGCTATTCTAGAATGCATCTCTTCTCCGGTATAAAACATGTGAGAGGGCCGAGTATCGAGATGGAATATCATCACACGTGCAGATCCCAATCACCGAGCCTTCTGTGTTGCGGCAATCACGGCAGCCACGTAGGAAGGCGTATATAAAAGAGCAAAGTACCCATGTCGCTTCCTTTGCGCTCTACACCCCGAAATGCCCCTCCAGCCAAGTGTCACTGAGATCCGGCTGAACAACATCATAGCGTGTTTAGAGCCGGCTGTAGGAATGCTGAACATGCTCAAGGACTCGTTTGGCACTCCTTTCATACCAGCGATTTCGAGCACGACTCTCGCTTTGATCACAGAAGTGCAGGTGTGCAATAAATTCTCAGTATATAAAAATCCTAAAGCTAGCTAACTTGGGGCTGCAGAACGCGAGGAGGAACAAGGTTGAATGTATTCAGCTCCTGGAAAGCGTCCATGGCCTGCTGTATGCTATTGTCAATGTGCATATACAATCTGGTACCACGGGGATCCTACCGCCAATGATGTTGAAGCACATCGGACGATTCACAAAGTGCGTCCCTTTTATTGTCAACGCGCTATCGACTAAACTTTGATAGAACGATTCACAAAATACACACATTCGTCGAAGCTCAACGCGATGGAAGCAAGATCAAGAACTTTTTCCGCCAGAGCGAGATGACCGCGTTGCTCAAGGACTGTCAAAGAGGCGTACAGCAGGCCCAGGAAGTGTTCAAGGTTAGTTTATATAGTTCGGGAGCGGTGAGATATGACTCATTCTCGTTGCCCCGTAGATTGAGACCGCTGTTGGGAATCTTAATAGCGTTCGTGAAATGGAGAAGAAGACACAAGAGATACAAAATGAACTCCTAGAATTGATTGCGATTTTTTCGGATTGGGAAACGTCCGACGGCGCATCCTCTGTACGTATGCGATTCATGTCCGCCGAACGATACTCATTTGTGCATTAGATGTATGATATGTTCAACAACAGGTAAGTATGATCTTTCATTTCCTTGCAGTACTCATTTTCACCATGGCCGTGATAAGTTCGAGGTCATTTTCCATGCTGCCCGCCAAGCCCAAGATATTCTATGGTCGTGAAAGAGAACTCGAAACCATTTTACAGAACCTCGCCCAGGACTCACCAAGAGTCGCAATTCTCGGAGCAGGTGGGATGGGGAAAACCAGCCTTGCAAGAGCTGCTCTCCATCACCCTGACATTGCCACGAAATACGCACAGCGATTCTTTGTTCCCTGTGATTCAGCAACTACTAGGATCGATGTCGCCGCACTCGTTGGGTTGCATCTCGGATTGGAGCCAGGAAAAGACCTCACAAAATCAGTTGTCCAGCACTTTTCTAAGGGGCCGCTATGTCTGTTGATCTTGGATAATCTGGAGACAGCATGGGAGCCAATTGAATCCCGAGGTGGTGTCGAGGATTTTCTGTCTCTCCTCACTGATGTACCGCACCTGGCGCTATTAGTGAGTGTCTTTTATTATTTTCGACGATTCATGTTGAGGATGTATTGATAGGTCACCATGCGCGGTGCAGAACGGCCCACCAAAGTCCGTTGGACTCACCCATTTCTGGCACCTTTAATACCATTATCAGATGCTGCTGCACATCAGGTCTTCATTTGCATCACAGATGATGTTCACGACATCAAGGATGTCAAGCAACTGCTTCGTCTCACAGATAACATGCCTCTTGCTATAGATCTCATCGCTCATCTGGTCGACGATGAAAGCTGTGCCAGCATTTTGGATCGCTGGAAGACAGAGAAGACTGCGCTACTCTCTGCTGGCCACGATAAAGGATCAAATTTGAATGCGTCTATCATAATTTCACTGTCAAGCCCCCGCATTCGATGGCTGGGGCCAAGGAACTTTTGAGTCTATTGTCAATTCTCCCGGATGGACTCTCGGATGTTGAGCTTGTCCAAAGCAATCTCCCCATTCTTAATATACCAGCGTGCAAGACAGCTTTGCTCCGTACATCACTGGCATATTTGGATGACCAGAAGCGACTAAAGTCACTGGTACCTATTCGAGAACATGTCCAGCATTTCCACCCTCCTTCATTCGGCCTGATCCAGCCGCTCCGCAAGCATTTCCACTTGCTTCTGGAGTTGTACCGGGACTATAATAGCGAGAAGATGGAGCCGGTGGTCAAAGAAATACGCTCAAATCACGGAAATCTCCAACAGTTGCTGATGCTCGGATTGAACCGAGACAATCCTGATCTTGCAGACACCATCAACTGCATAATTTCTCTGAGTTCTTTCAGCAGGCTGGCTGGGCACGGATATCTTCTATTGATGGATGGGATTCCTGCTGTGCTGCCTCAGCCCACCAACCACAGACTAGAGATCATATTCATCACAGAGGTGTTCAAATCGGGAAAAGTGCGACCCATTTCCACTCCGGAGCTGCTCATTTCTCAAGGTGCATCTCACCTCAGTCACATTGATGACCCTTTTCTTGAATGTGAGTTCCTCTTGTATTTCTCACCTGCCTTACTACGTCCTAATCAAGCTATTTGTACTAGCCGAATTTTATCTTCCAGTTGGAATCTACTATTACTGGAATAGGAAGAACCCATCGACAGCCCTGCACTTCCTTCACAAGGCACTTGCATTGGCACAGTCTGCTGAAAACTTCGTTCAACAATCAAACATTTTGAATCATGTTGCTGTCATCACTCACAAGACTGGAGACTATGTTGCAGCCCAGAGGAATGCTTCTGAGGCAGGCAGGCTTGCCGGACTGTGTGCAGATTTATACCAGGAATCAAGGGCACTCCGAACTGAGACTACATGCCGCGCATCTCGCGGCGACTACAAAACATCGATCCCATTGTTATCCAGAGCACAATCACTTCTAGAGCTCTGTGGTATGTCTGAGGGGAACCTCAACCTCCAACTCAACATGCATAGGGCACAGCTTCATTTGCTGAAATCAGAGTATGCCGAGGCCCTAGAGATTCACAACCGAATTATTCAAACGATCTCTGCCGAGGCGCGCCCAGTGACCCACGGATTCTCGCTGGTCAATATCGCAGAGATTGGGATATTGATGGGGGCCGACGAACATGATGTCCGGGAAACTCTGGACAAAGCCAAAGCGATATTCCATACCTTTCACTATCAGGGAGACTTGGAATTCTGTGAAATCCTTTGAGCAGACCTCATGCTTTGGGAAGGGAACATCCCCGCTGCCAAGATTGTATTGGAGAAATCCATCCGGTCGTCCTGGGGGAAGGACAACGAGGCGACATCCTACTGTCTTGAGAGACTGAGCAATGTCAGTCGCTGGAATGCAACGGATATGGACTGGTCAGCCACCTGGGCGGTCATTTATATGAGCTACGCACAGAGGTCCCAACAGAAGTTACCGCTTCACAAGGCTCTGCAATTCTTGGGAGACTTCTTTCTGTCTAAAGTGGATCTCGAAACGGCCGAGAACCTTCTCCTCGTCGCACTGGAAGGATTCATCCATATGGATATTCATCGCAGCAAAGCCGAGTGCATGATGAAGCTCGGAGATCTCGCAAAACATAGGGGAGATCTTTCGAACGCTAAAGACCTTCACGAAACAGCGGGGATATTATTTGAGCGCACAGGGAGGAAGGGCGGGAACCAAGTGGCGGTGTGCAGAGCCAGTTGAAGAGTTGAAGAGGTGAAGAGGTGAGGAAGGATGGGGGTCTGAAATTTGTGATAGTAATAGTGATACATACTCTCGTGATTGTAGCATTATGAATGACAGTGTCCGGCCTTTGAACTCCGTGTCCCCAACATCGTCCTAACACGCATGAGCTGCTTATTTTGGGGAGTCGATCCTAATGTATGAATGCTCGGTGCGTGTGGGATGTGAATTACGGCTACAGACTGTATCGCTGTATAAATACTCTTCCGACCATTTCTGAAATTGGAGTATATTCCCGGTGACTTTCGTTACTGGGTCTTATAGGGCGCCCTGGTATCAGGACTGGCAGACCATCACATTTTTATCATCACCTTTTGCGTAAGCACCTTTCTTGCCCGCTAAAATTTCCACGTGTCGAGGTTGCCGCTTGATTCTTGCCTGATTTTGCTAACACCCCGATTCAATTGGGAAAGTAGATTTTGACGCAGCACTGACGTTTGACGTGTGCAACGTCAGTCTGCGTCAGTTGAATTCTGCGTCAGTGGTTGAACTTACCTCAGCTGCTGTCCTTGACCTCCCACAATGTACGGGTATCAGAGGGGGTATTCAATACATCCTTTGGAACCATAAGAGATGCATATAGTCAGTGGTAAGGGTGTTAAAAAATTGAACAAAAGTCTGTGCAAAGTCAATCAACGTCAATGTCACAACGTCACACACGTCACTGCGCCGGTTTTCAACGTCAATCCAGCGCCTTGCAACGTCAACCATGCGCCTCGCAGCGTCAATTGCAGACTTTGTTTGCGTCATTCTGCGTCAATCTGCGCCGGTCTTGCGCCGTGACACAGCGTCAGTGTGGCCTACCTGCGTCAGTTCGACTTCAACTTTAACTTTGTCTGCGGCGCCAATGCGCCACTCTCCGCCGATGTTGCGTCGCTCAACGTCACTCTACCTGAGCCCTGGGACACCACTGTATATTGCACCAATATTCTTCGTCTCGTACCTGGACAAAATTATACCCATCTCTCTCACCACTCTGGCCGCCCATCTCCCGCACTCGCCATGTCTTGACCACAAAACCTTCTACGGTTGACCTCAACATTGTACTCCGCCCTCCTATTGACCAATTTTTTTTGAACTGCGCTGCAGCACTGGTATCTGATGACCCCAAGGAAGAACCCTATTCAAAGTATGTTGAAACAATTTGCGCCGTCATCAATCGGACGTTGACATTGTATTGTTGAGGCTGATTGGATTTTCCTCAAGTGTTGCTTTTCGAAATTTCTTGGTCTCATCCATTTGAATATACTCTGTGCGAGTGCCAGTCTGCTCAACCAGTCGGCTGCTGTGCAATAACGGCCCTTCACAATGGTCTGCACCGCTCTGCGTCAATACGTGCCACTCTGCGTCAATGCACAACCACCAAACGTCAGTTGTATATTGATGTTGACTGACGCTTCCACAGGTGGACTTTGAGATCAATGCATTGAATAACTCTAATAGATCCCCAGTACAGCCTGGTAACTGCCGAAACTCACCAATATTCACCTTAACAAAGTTATTCAGGAAATAGTCATAGGATCAGAACTAGTGTATAGTGTGCATGGCCCTCGAAATTACCCAGACCGTCAAAGAGCCTCGAGTAAGAGTTTCTAGGACCATCTTGAAACTCATACAAGGGAAAAACCCCAATGAGAAGGTCATCTTTTCCATTCTCAATATTTTCTGTCCAGACAGCCACAAAAACTTTCCACGGTTCAACCTCCACAGCTCCACAAATGGCATCCTTTTGGTTCAATACAACCCAATTGAATGCTTATCATCACAAGAACTCAATTTCCAGAAGCAGTCATGCTTCACCAATGCGCATACCGGCCAGCATCAATGGTGTGTTGCTCTGCGTCAGTGCACAGCCACTCTGCGTCAGTATTGCACTGACGTTGGTTGACGCATCCTCCAATGGCATTCAAGATTATTGAGTCCAATTACTATGTTATCGTCCCTGTAGGGCCTGGTAAGGGAGAGAGCCAGTTATTTAAAACCTGGACCGAGTTATTCACAAAATAATCTTCAGTTCAGGAATACCTAACAAACATATCCTGCACAGCTGAAAATGAGGCTTGAGGATTTTAAGTAAAACTCACGGTGGAACCCAGCAAGCCCACGCAGCAATTCACATTCGATCGGGCCCTCGTCTTCTCCCCCGGCAAGTATGTTCCTCCGCAGATTTCACAGTGCAAAATTAGCTACGAATCTGCAGGGCCCTACCGTCCCCAGTCTTCTATGACAACACAGGTTCGTGTTTTGTATACAGCGGGAACTGGAAAGTCATCTCTGCCCCGGGGATCCCAAACGCGACAGTGACGCACCCATCCAAGCAGACATCCACTGCAGGATCCAGCGTCTCCTTCAGCTTCACCGGCGCAGTCGGCGTCGCGCTCCACGGGCCCGTCAACTGGGGCGACTGAGTCTACACCGTCGTGCGTCCCACCCTCATTATCCGACGCCCGCGCTGACAGGAGTTAGATGGGCATAAGACATATAACGCGAGCACGTACTGGAAGATCCCCGACGCGCTGCGCTTCTTCCAGGCGGGGCTCGATCCCACTGTAACGCACACCCTCACACTTGCGAACCTGAGCGCGCAGATGACGCTGTTGCTGAGCTCGATCACGCTGTACGCCGTCGCCGGCGTGGCGAATGGTACGGTCTCGTCCGCGAATGTATCTGCGAGCAAGTCCGTGTCGGGATCTGCCTCCGCATTGGCGTCGGCGGCGTCCTCCTCAGGTTCTGCATCTACAGAGCGCCGGGTCGAGCAGCGTCACCGACGCTGGAAATGGAACCGCACTACAAGAGAGCGCTGTCCCGAGGTACGGTTCCAGCCCCAAATGGGAGATCGATTTAACTCACCCAGAAGTCCAGCGCCACAGGAACGAGCGGCACTCGGACGGACGAACGTTGTAGCCGCGCTGGCGGGTGGCTGCTCTGGCCTGGCCTTTTCTTAGCTGGGCGCGATTTCAGTCATTCCCTGAGTCATAATAGCAGGCGCGGTGCACTCCCGTGTGGATAAAATTGGGTGAAATGCGCGAAGGGTGTGCAGTAAATGGCATGAGTTAAATGAGCCGCATTGACATTCTCGATCTCGAAGTGCCGGTGAGGAACGTCCATCTGAGATTTAGGCGGTCAGAGACTTCAGAACAGGATGACGCTCATTGAGTTCCCTCCACCTTCGCCACCAGCCGCTGAGTTCTGCAGCCCAAGGGGGAAAACGCCGCAACGATACCCTCCCTGGAGCAAAGAGCGAGCAGGGATCTGTTGAGCATTCCAACTGAGGATCCAGGAGGGATATATCGAGAACTCCTATTGAGGACCGATGCATCTGTGAGACCTCCGTCCAAATAAAAAGGGCTCCGCGTGCTGTGCAAAATTCATAGTCCCGATCGAATCCAAATCCAGAGGTACATGCGGCGGACCAGAGAGTGTAATTATGAGACCAGGGAGACGCCGCGAGATGGAGAGAAACCAGCCAAGCTTGACACAGGAATAAGCCTTACGGACGCCGCGTAGCGCGAATGTTGCGGGTCGAGATCCGTCGGGGAATTGTTGGACAAAGAAACCAAAGATTCTAGAGCCCAGACACCGAGAAAGCCTCATTCAAAATAGGAAGATGGCGGTCAGGTGCGAGCGCTGCACAAGCGCCGAGGCTTGGTAAGCATCACGTGGTCACGCCTCCCGCCACCATCACCACGCGCCCCGACCCTCGCCCCCCACGCGTCCCGCGACAATCTCAAAGCTTATCGCCATCGCGCAGACCGAACCCGACGCCTCCCCCTCCAGCAAACTCGAGCTCAAGCACTATCTGCGGCATGCCGAGATGCAGTGGCGCGAGGGCAAGGCGCTCGTATCGGGCGCCGGCGGCGGGCCCACAGCCAGCAATCCGCTGGGGAGTAGCGATGCTGGGACGGACATGGAGCGGGCATTCATCGAGTACGCTCAGGGAAGATCCCGGGGCATCGGGATTTGACGGCGGAGCAGAAGTCTAACTAACGGCGGTGAGTACTAATGCACAGCGCAATGCTTCCACTTTCCTCGCCGATCGATACACGCACTACCCCAACAGCGCCGCTGCGTCCACCGATGCTGTCCCGTTCTTCATACTCCCGAAGTGCGTTGAGCTGACACTCCCTACGCGCCCGTGATGCTAACGAAGACACGCTCAGTACTGGCACCAGTACAACTCCCGCATCACCGCAGAGACGAGCGTCCCAACAGGCGCATACTCACCCCGAACGCGCCGCCGCAGACGAGACTGCGAAATGGCATGCGCAGCGCGAGGAAGCTGCCGCGCGCGACTACCGCTACACCGCCCCGCCTTCGATATCTAGCGCCTCCTACACCCACTCCTCCTCTCCCTCCTCATCAGCATCGTACGCCATTCACCGCCGCCGCCTCGATGCCCATCCCCGTCTCCCTCGCCTCGAGCGGCGCGCATCCGAGCGCACTGCAACCCTCGGCGCTCCCGCTCACCTTCGTGCGCCCGTCGTCGAGCGCATCGACGGCGTACCCGACGAATCCCGGCGGCACCGCCTCTAGGTATCCCTCAAGCGCCGGCGTATCTTTCCCGGGCGCGCATCAGACTCCGGCGGCGTCTTCGTCAAGACAGTACACCCGCACAGGTGCTTCCACCTACCCCCCCAGCGCATCCTCAAGCTACGGCCCGAGTTCTTCAAGTACATTCTCGAGCTACGCCCCAAGCTACAGCCCCTTGACGCACTTGACGCCGACGCCGACGCCGGGCCCGATGCCGCTGTGCGCGTCGCACGCGGGCGAGTAGGAATCCGACGGGGAGAGTACTTATTCGGAGGGCGTGGGCAGAGTGTGGAGGGGGATGAGCACGAGGTGCGTCCGTTTGCATAAAAGCGGGGTAGATGCTGACTAGTACCTTTCCTTCTTCCTTTTCACCTCTTGCTGTCGCGAATGTATATCCTTTGCTCATCGACGTGATCATGCGCTGCCCTCCTCCCATCTCTCCTCCTTTTCCTTTCCTGCATCAATCCGTTACTGTATCTACGATCTATAATCGCGTCGTCCTCCCTTTCTTCCTTTCTTTCACGACTCTATCTTCTACTCCTCAACGTGATCATGCGCTACCCTCCCTCATGTCTTCCCCTTTCTTCCATCATCCCGTTATCTACGTCAATTATGCCATCGTCCTCCTCCCTTATTCATCTTGTCACTTTTGTGTTCATCCTCTCCCTGCGCTACTTCATCGCCGCGCACTGGTTCTCTTTACACCAATCTCCTTCTTCCAGCACCTACCCGGACTCGTCTCGACCGCCCTTTCCAACCCCAAGCCGCGAGAAAGACGAGTTGCAGCGCGCGTATGCGCGCCCTCAACACTGGCGGCCCGTCCTCATCCCATTTTAAGGAACACTCGGACTGATCTCGTGGCCATTGCAGGCGCGCGCATCGAGGGCCTCCCACCGACAAGCCACTCCAGCGCCATCGCGTACCCCGCCCTCGCGCGGAACATGTCTTCGCACCAGCCCACGCTCGGCTACGTCCCTTGCGCCTGAAGCTCGTTCCTCCCGCCCGCCACGCCCTCCTTCGCGACGTTCGCCCCGACGGCGCGGGCGCTGGTTTCGCTGACGTGGGCGCGCGGGCCGTGCTTGATGCCGCGCGCGCTGCGACAACCTCCAGCTCCATCGCCGCGTACTCGACTTCGTTTGCGCTGCCTCAAGATCTCCGCGAGCACACAGGAGGATGCGCTCGCGGGCACCCGCGCCGCCGCCGCGCGTACTGATGCTGAGCGCGCTGAGCAGGAGAGCTTGCCGTTCCCGCGGCTGCGGACGGTAATCCTCCTGCAGGCGACGCTGCCGCGGTTCTTCGGTATTGCGAGCACGAACAGTGCCCGGAATTAGGAGACTTGTGGGTTGCTACTCGGCTGGGAGGTCATGGGGGGTGCGTTTTTATTTTTGCTTTATTATTTCCGTTAGTCCTGATTCGCGGCATTCCTGCATCCGGTTTTGGGTTTCATGTCTACCTTCCTTCGTTCCATTTGTCGTTCTATCGTTCCCTTTACCTTTCCCTGTCTTTTTACGTTCTCACACTCACCTCGACACACAAGCTCAAACGACGGCAGCGGAAAATCGCGCTTCGTTGTCGAGACGCTCCTCATTCCGAAGCAGCACGCAACGAGCGAGACTTGTACCAGGAGGAGGGGGTTCTAATGTTCACGGAGCGCGGGCTCATCACCATTGGATGGGTACGTTGCGCTGCATTATTTCGTTCCTCTTCCTTCGCGTTTCTCTGCACCGCATCGTCTAATATAATATTTCACAGATCCACACCCACCCCACGCAGTCATGCTTCCGGAACATGCTCCCCGAGTCGTTCGCGGTCGTTTGCGCGCCGAAGTCGGATCCTAAGTGCGTTTCGTTCGTTTTATTATTTCCCTTGGTCAACCCTTGCTTCGCGCCTCCGCATTTACACGTCATTGCCTCATCAATCGTTGTCACCTTTGTCCTTATTTTCAACTCTCCCGGAGCCTCGATCTTCTTTTACCTCTGCTCAAACCGCATAGTTTTTTCTGTACGCCACAAGTCCATCCTCTTACTACTGACGACTTCGGTGAGTTTTTTATTATTGTTTTCGTTCATAGTCCTCGCGCCGCAATACCTACGACGACTGTACAGTAGCTATCCATTTGAACCTATTGTACCGATCTGGAAGAATCTAGAGCAGTAAATGACTACTCTAGTGCACCGTAAATTAATGCCCCGAACCACTTCAAATCAGGACCTGAGGGCATTAAATATGTGGTCAGGTACCAATTTATAGTGTTTCAGGCCCCTTTTTAAAAGGTGGCGGAGCACTGATATGAAGTACTGCTTTCTGCAGTGGGGTGTGTGTGAGGCATTGGATGATAAAACGGGATCGTGCCTTTTGAACTATTTTTGGTGCCTACGAGAGATGCTCATCCTGCTTTATGGTGTGCCAGCGACGGGATTCCTGTGGGTCGAGGCAGTGTGATCTGGCTGTTTCCTCGACCAGCATCATTAGTTCGCGGTGCGCAGGAGACAGTGCCAGAAGACGGTTCTATTCGCCAAGGAGAGCAGAATAACTGTCAAACAACTGTGAAGAAAGCTGTTTACATCTTCGCTCCTACCGACCAGTCACCCACGCCCGAGCTTCTGCGAAAGCGTGGATTTCGCCGGGATGCCGCCGAAAGATGCATAGATACTTCTCCCGCCAATCTATCAGACCACGACGGGTGCACATCTTGGGCTGTGTCCTCGGTGATTACGCCGATCGCAGAGGTAGTAGCTCCCTCTCCGCTCCGCTCCCATTCTCATGCTTATTGTCCTCATCCCTATCCTTATCCATATCCGCCACGAGCCATGCCGAGGCGACGAAGATCCCGACCATCAGCACCGCGCCTCCGGTCGTGCCGATGCGCGCGAGAATGTCGACCGCCTGTGAGTCGAGGTTCTGGTAAGCCAGCGCGGTGATCGACGCATAGAAGCAGAGCATGGCGCCGATCGCGAAAAACGTCGGCGACGCGAGGACAGCGAGCATGTACACCGGACGTCGTGATAGTTTCTTGCCTCGCAGCCGTGTCAGTTCCTACTGCGCGCACAAACAATGGGTCAAGCGCACGACGATGGAACGCGGTGGCGCGTCCTGGAACACAAAGCTCAGCCCCGTCCCGAACGTGATAGCGACGATCGCGCAGCACAGTGAGGCCAGCGCCATGAGGTAGCTCCCGCCCGCGACCTTGTCACTGAAGACGGCGGACGCGGCGGCGCCCATGACGAGGCCGGTCGTGATCATGACCGTCTGCCAGCGCTGGATGAGACTCGCGCGGAATTCTAGCCACGCGAGCTCGTCGCTCGCGCGGAGCTGCGCGGAGAGCCGCGCGGGGCGCAGGCCGATGAGGATGAGCAGCAGGAGCGTGACGACGAGGTTGGGCTTGCGGCGGAGGTGCTCCGCGAGCGCACCAGCGGAGGAGGAGCGGGGGTAGTGCCCTGGGGCAGGCGCATATCCCCGCGCGGCGATGTCCGAGGGATCGTCGATGAGAGCGGTGGGCTTCAGAGGGAGAGACATGGATGCAGGAAGCAAGTCAACGGCGCCCACTGGATTGATTGTCAGCCTGAGATCGATGATGGTAGGTAGGTAAGTAGGTAGGATGGTCGAATAACGAGCACCGGTTTCCAGGGATTATCCCGGCATACAAGCGAGGTTGTATCAGATGTAATGAGTCGCGGTTCTGAGTGCGGTACGTAGATATTCGACGGAGCAGCGCAGATCCAGACGAGGCTGCGGGAGCTGAAGATGTCGGGTGAAAATGGGCGCGCGGACGAGGGCGCAGGGGGATGTATACATATGTGTCTTCCGACTTGGATCAAGGTGTTGTAGTCCAAGACTGCGACCGTTCTCTTCAAGGTATGTATTAATGCAAACTACAAGTTACTCACCTGCGACCGTTCTCTTCAAGGTAAAGAGATCGGACGCAGGCTTCGACTAGATACACGACCCCCGCAAACCAAACACCGCGTAGTACGCGCCGTCCCCATCCGGACTGGATAGCGAGGTTAATACTACAACACTCCCCTTGACCGCGCTATCCAGTGGAAACGGGGAAGTCCAGGCCGATCATGCGGCGGAGCCGAGAAGTGGTGTCGCGAGGAAGAATTTTAGTGAGCAGATCGGCGGGGTTGGCGTTTGACGGGCAGTAGTGAATGGTGATGGTTTTGTCTTCGACAAGATCCCGAATGTAATGATACTTCAGTGCTATGTGTTTTGCCTTGTCGTGCATCGCGGGGTTTTCGGCAACCGAAATGGCGGATTGATTGTCGCAGTGCATCGGCGACGGATGATCCAAGGGCTTCTCCATCAACTCACCGAGCAGATTCCGAACGAAGGTGAGCTCCCTGCCAGAATGGCTGCCGGCGACGTACTCAGCTTCCATTGTAGATTGCGCAGCAACGCTTTGCAAGCGGCTGATCCAAGATACCGCGCCGCCAGCGAGGAGCACCACTGTGCCGGAGGTCGAGCGCAATTTATCCTTGTCCCCAGCCCAATCCGCATCGGTGTAACAGATCAGGGATAGTGAGATGGGTACTGTCAAGTGCCTAGGTCCGCGACGGTATGTGATGCCGAGGTCGAGGGTGCCGCTAATGTATCGCAAAACATGCATTAGTGCGTGCCAATGCTCGATCCCGGGGTTCGAGCTGTACCGGCTCCCAACTCCTACAGCAAAGGCCAGGTCGCCGCGCGTGCCCAACATGCCATACATTATGCATCCGAGAACACCCAGGTAATCATTGCCGGCCATGAGCTTTCGCTCTTCGTCCGTTTTCGGCGACATTTCCCTTGTCAATTTTGTGCCGACAGGGAAAGGAGTTGATACAGGCCGGCAGTCTGTCATCTCAAAGCGCTCAAGTACGCCCTCGAAGTACTTCCGTTGTGATATCCGCACCGTCCCCGCCTTGAGGTCCTGTTCTATTTCGAGCCCCAAACAGTACGTCGCGACACCGAGGTCCTTCATCTTCAGGCGAGCTGACAACTTCGATTTCACAGCATCCCAGGTAGGTTTGTCGTTGGTGGCTCCCTGTAGGTCGTCGACGTAGAGTGCAATGACAACGAATATATCTCCGCGTCGGCAAAGATAGATGCTGTGGTCAGATTTGAGGCGCGTGAAACCAAGGGACTTGAATATTGAGTCTATGAGGCGGTACCACTGCCGAGAGGCTTGCTTGAGGCCGTAGATAGATTTGTGAAGCCGCAAGACCATCTCGTCGCCGTGCGCGTTGAGTTTTGGCGGAAGACCGGGAGGCTGGGACATGTAGATTTTCGCAGGAAGAGTGGAAACCCACACTTCACACCCAAATGGCCGCAAGCCGCTCAAGTCCTGCCGCTCACCCGTCCACGCCTCCTCGGGGATACACCCATCCAACGACGACCGTGTCGGGCAGAAGTTCCGCGTTGTGGCTTCGTATGCAACGGCGTCAGCCCAGAAGCCTATTGAGAGATCGGCTTCCTTCAAGTTTGCCCGAGCACCTTCCTCTAGGGTGCGATTGATGCGCTCTGCCACACCATTTTGCTGCGAGCTATGTGGTGCTGAGGTCTGATGAATAATTCCCTCCGCTGCAAGCAACGCCTCAAACTCGTCGGATGTGTATTCACCCGCATTGTCGGTATGTATTATCCCGATTTTCTGACCAGTCTCCTTTTCCACCCGGGCCTTCCACGCGCGGAAGCTCGCAAGAGCACTGCTTTTAAGCTTAAGGAAGTCCACGTCAACATGTGCAGTGAAGTCGTCCACGAAGGTGATGAAGTATTGGCTGCCGCCAATGGAATTCGGGAAAGGACCGCAGATGTCCGAGTGTACAATTTCTAAAACACGAGTAGCGCGCTTCCTCCCTTCTGTTGGGAATGGCTTGCGCACAGTCTTTCCAGCCAAGCAAGCTTCACATGAGAAATCATTCCCTGCAATCCCCATATCCAGCCCGTCGACCATTTTTGACGCAACAAGTTTTCTAAGATCAGAGATATTCAGATGGCCAAGACGGCGGTGCAGCGTGAGGATGTCGAGGCGCTTACCAGCCGGCGCGGGTGTCTTCGCTTTCAGCACGGATGGGGAACTAGCCGCAGGCGACGATACGGCGTCCTCGAGATCAAGTGTATAGAGCCCATCTTTGAATGAGGCTTGACAGAGTGTCTCCCCATGTAACTTGATGAGGCAAAATGTCCCTTCGAACTCCAGTTTCACGCCAGCGATGGCCGTCAGCTGCCCAACGGACAGGAGCGAGCCAGCGAGCTTGGGAGCGTGTAAGGTGCGCGTGAAGTGCATAGTTCTGCCGCCCGAAGGCGTCTTGACACGTTTGCGGATGGTGCCAACACCGATCGCGAAGATCTCGCTATTATCCCCAAGCTGGATGGGAATTGGCTTGTCGAGGGTAGTGTAGGTGATAAAGGAGGAGCGTTTGGGGTCAAGATTGCGAGAAGCGCCTGAATCCACGAATAGCACGTCGGATCGGAGTGCATTAGTGGTCTTCTTCGTGAGAAGGACCTTGGGATGGTCTTCGTCACCGTCCATGGCGTCGTATGCGACTTGCGCAAGACACAGCTTTTCCTTCAGCTTCTCCTTGGCTTGGTCCCGTTCACTCAGCTTGCAGTCTCGAGAAATGTGGCCTTTGTTGCCGCACCCGTAGCAAGTCACGTTCTTCTTCCAATCACTGCCGCCGCTGCCTCCACCGCGTCCGCCACCAGCACCACCACGTCCTCCGCGTGTGCGCCAAGATCCTCTACCTGGCTGCGCAAGGAAGGCCTTGACAGCATTTGCCGCAACCTCGTCGTCATGCACCTTCGCCACCGCGAGTTTCTCAATCTGGGCCTTTAGCGCGTGTTCCTCGGATGCCTTCCTGGCAAGTACAGCGCGCTGGCGCGTCTCTTCTTCCAGCAGTGTCGGGGTGACCTTTGCTAGGGTCATACATCAGGAAAATCTGAAGCTGCTATGTAGACCATCATAGCCCAAAAAGACATGAAAGATCTCATAGCAGACCGTCGTCTATAGAGAAAGGTGGGAGGGGCGGTTTCAACCAGAAAGACCACCATAGACAGCACCATATTATGATGGACACATAGACGGCGTAGTCGCGATAGATACCATAGCTCTCGGAATGCTTACAAAGACAAAAGAAAGAACATAAAAAACAAATTGCATTCTATAAACACATACAAGAACAACAAGTAAAGCTACAAGGCCGACGTACACATAAGGGACGGAAATTTGGAAACGTCGACTCCGAAATATTGGAAAGTTGGGGAAAACAACAGATAAACTTGCGCGTCCGTAGTAATGCTTGATGGCTTGGTAATTTGAGTTGCGGTCGCGAACTTGCTAGCACGGAAAATTGATAGAGGCACGTTCGTCCAGAGCCTCCGAGGGAAAAGAAAAGAAACTTGAGGGGAAGCTTGAGAGGAACCACTTGAGGGTTATGAAGGTCCAGAATCCTCTTGAGGAACAGTGCTGTCTTGGCCGCGCAAAGGCACACGCCGCCCGGATGCCAGTCTCTTGATGTACCGCGCTAGACCAAACTTGAGGGATAAGAAAGATGTGGTGGGCACATGCTGAGTTGTTGCAGACAAGCAGGAACTTCGGTTTTGAGTCGAGGAGGCATGGAAGGAGAAAAGGTGAGGGTAACGTGGGGGGAAAGGAAGAAAGACGGCGACGTGGCAAGATCAAAGTTTGGCTTTGCTATTGTTTGATGCGCGAAGTCGCGCATCAGAATTCGCAAATTGCCGAAATCACTGATGGTGCCACTCAGATCCACGTCCGTCCGTCGAACTCGTGGGTTGCCATGTCCGACTGTTGCATTTGCTGCTTAACAGCCTTGCGGGTTCATTTATGGTTAAGTATGTCCTGCCCACTAATTCATTCTCTGGAGACCTGCGGAAACCGGTGGAATATTCCCGTAGACCATCATAGACCTGGCTACTGCGAGATCTCTACATAATTTCGGGTCTTTTTAAATGTGTGATTGAAGCCAGAGCAATGTCCTTGGATTTTTTCCATTGATTCACCTATCAGAAACAGTCCTAAAACGAAGGATAAACGTAGACTATGAGAGTACCGGCCGCTGTTTTATAGTCCATGAAAGATGCTCATAGACAATTAAAGGGAAATGTTAAATAGAAAGACCCAGAAAGACCACGAGAGACCATAAAAGACCACCAAAGACCGCCAAAGACTCCACTGACACTTCATAGCATTTCAGATTTTCCTGATGTACTGGTCCCCAGGAGCGAAATGCTTTGGATGAGGGAGGTAAACTCCTCCGGCAGACTTTGGAGCGTGAGCTGAAGCAGCTTGTAGTCCGGCACACTGTCATTTCCTCGCTTCAAGTCGTTGGCGTAGCCGAGGATGGTGTCGAGGTGAGTTTGGAGTGATCCGCTCTCGATCCCAGTGTACTTAATGTTGGCAAGCTTTGCTTGTACCATGATCATGGACTGCATGCCCACGGCCTCGTAGATCGAGCGGAGGTTGTTCCACATCTCCGCAGCCGTCTGTGCGTCCTGGATGTACGGGACTTGGTCGTCGCTGACCATCTCGGTGATCCGTCGCATAGTCTTGTCGTTGCCCTTCTTCCAGGCTGCATAATCCGGATTGACAATCACAACATCGACCGTGCCCGTTGCCGGTGATGGCGCTGGGCGCTGCACGATTGTCGTGGGCGGGACCGCAGGCTCGTCGATGTATTTCAATCGTTCCTCGTCCTCGAACTTGGATCTTGCCTTGAATGAAAAAGTTTTCCAATTCGTGTTGTCGAGGAGATTGAAGGCGTAGCGCGTCGTAGAAGCGTCTTGGGTGCCCATAACCTGTTGTAGTCCAAGACTGCGACCGTTCTCTTCAAGGTATGTATTAATGCAAACTACAAGTTACTCACCTGCGACCGTTCTCTTCAAGGTAAAGAGATCGGACGCAGGCTTCGACTAGATACATGACCCACTCAAACCAAACACCGCGTAGTACGCGCCGTCCCCATCCGGACTGGATAGCGAGGTTAATACTACAACACAAGGGAGAGCGCGCGCGAGCGGGTGAGAAGACGCTGGGCATGCTGAGTTGTCAACGAACCGGGCCCTCATGCCCATTTCCACATTCGATGGAGTCCCACAGCTTGCGTGGTTGCGCGACGGCGCCTCGGGCCCGCGTTTGGTGTTAAAACGCGGGGTCCCATTGCGGTTGCTGTTCATGTACCCTTGCAGCGGCGGTGCGTTTCTCAATTTAACCGCGCAGATCGACGATCCGGAACACGACGATCCAGGTGCGGCACAGATCCTCCCATTCCCAATAAATCAACACTGATGACTAGACGTAGACTGGCGGGCGGAAGGCACGCGGGCTGAAGTACAGGCGATGTTCCCCGAGTTTCACCCACAGTTTCAACCGCTGCTTGCCGCGCTGCCTGAGCGACTCCCGAGGTGGCAGATGCGCAGGGTGCCGGTGCTTCCTACGTGGGTCCACGGGCGCGCGGCGCTCCTGGGCGACGCCGCACACGCGACGCTGCCGACGCTCGGACAGGGGGCGGCCATGGCGATAGAAGATGCCGGTGCGCTCGGGGAGCTGTTGCCCGCAGGTACGAAGCGCGAGGATATTTCGGCAAGGCTGGCGGCGTACGAGACACTCCGGAAGGAGCGTGCAGAGTTTGTGGGCCGCGAGTCATTCGAGCAGGTGAGGGTGCCTACCAAGTTCGGGGAATATTATGGATGTAGGTGGCATGTTGTGTTCCGTTTGCATCATTCTGAGACTTTCCCGGCAACCAGCGAAGGACATGCAGGAGTTTCTGATGGACTACGACGCGGTTCTCGCCGCCCGGGAATATTTTAAGGAGCGATTTGGTACCAGGTGCTGAAAGTTAGAAAGCCCCGCCTCACTAGTCATATGGGTCCAAACCAAGACAATCCCACCTCACCAGTAATATCGTATCACAACAATAACATCCCACCTCACCTGTAATATCTTATCGCAACAATAACATCCCCCCTCACTATTAATATATCCAAGTAGAAGGACTCCAAAAACTTACAAGTGTTTGTTCCTGGGAGGAGACGACAGAAGAGCAGGAGCACTAGTTATGTAAAA
Organism: Mycena vulgaris; assembly: GCA_029204335.1. NCBI lineage: Eukaryota > Fungi > Basidiomycota > Agaricomycetes > Agaricales > Mycenaceae > Mycena > Mycena vulgaris. The sequence goes on from JARGYA010000163.1 coordinate 210,061, forward strand.
AAGACCTGCATAGGAACGGCACGCCCGGGAGCCAAATTTTGAGTATAAATGAAGCGGAACCTTCTGTGGACTTTTCTTGGACTTCCACCAGTTCTTAGGATCACGGTACTTGCCATACACACGGCTTGAGAACTTCCAGATGTCGGTAACGAATCTAGTATTACAAACTGACTTCAAATTGAATCAGAATTGAATCAGAAGCGTTAGAGTCTGCTAAGTTCAACTGTAACTCCCGGATGTATGGATCATCTAGTGAACCAGGCCCAATAACCGGTAGAATCTGAGAGGGAGCCATTGAAGAGGGAGCAGGTTGACGGAAGAACTCGGAATAATTGTAAATCACGGATTCCGACAACCGGACCGGCAACTCTCTTTTCCATGTCTTGCCTTAACTGTTCGACATACTATTTCGTTCCCCGAGGATTACGAGGACTAAATGGTAGTTTATTGCTGAACCTTTAGGTTTGGCTACCCAGGAGAACATCGATTTTGCGTATCAGTTTTTGATCTGTTGGGGCCTCCTTGATCCGCTACCACCATCATCTCCCATTTTCCCACGCTGGTTCGCGCCAGTCGTGGGGATACTGGGGGACGATTGGTGGCCAGAGGTTCTCGGAGTGGGTTTACAGCCAGGGTCTACAGCCCAAGGGTTACCCCCCACCCGCTTAGCCTATGAGCTACACCGCTGAAAGCGGAGAGAGCCTCCGAGCCTCCATATGCGCTGTGATTCCAGTCGCCATGATTGCTCTTCGTCCGACCTAAACTTCGCCGACCACAACCCGGTCCTGCCTTGTAAAATAAACGCTTATTCTTAGGCACCCTTCTGTGTGCGATACAACGACATTCTTTAAACTTCAATGCCGGAAAAATCGGGCCGATTCTTGATCCCCGAAAACGGCGCATCAGTTCTTGCTCCTGCCCCCATCGCTACCTTTGACGACGACAGCACCGACGACAACTGGCACCCCTCCACTATTCTGCGCTCGCCCACCACTGCAGTCGATGCAGCCCGATGACATTGCCTCTCTTCCAGATCCTTCTACAATCGCATCCGACATGACTCGTATACGCTTGACTCAACGGAGCCCCAGGATTCTTCTCGAAAGTCTCACCTGAACACAAGGGAAGGAAGACAATTTTAAAGACCCCATTCTGCGCCTTCTCGATGCCAAACCCCACTTCACCACGATGGACAACATCCCCGACCTCGACCCACTTAATCCCCCCCGCGAAATTAAGGACTTTCTCGTCGGTCCGAAAACCAACTCCCTTCCCGCTCATGGCTGGACAAGCACTTCGATCCGGTTTAATCACCTTGACGAGAACGTAGTGAAAGTTATGGACAAACCCAGTGCGTAATAGTGTTTACCTATTTAGCTTATCCTAACCATGGCTCCGTATAAGTGTCGTCGCTGGTAGCAGTGACCATCGGACGCGACCGTCCCGTCGACCGTGCGATGGCTGCCGATGCCGTCGCTGACGACATCGTCAGCGTGGGCCTTGCTGCTCAAGAAGAATTCACGGTCATCCCTGCAACGCCCAAGGACGGGGACGCGGACGCACCCATACTCCCCCACACAACGCTTGTCTTGTGCAATTCGTCGCAGCTAAAGGATAAAATCGTCGCTGATCCTACCAAGGCCGTCGTCCATACCAGACACAAGGATGAGAGCGACGGCCTTACCTTCTACCTCCTTCCTGCTTTCCCTGGCACCAGTTGGTACATAGGTACGCACCCGAAACCCTACATCACCTGCTTCCGAACACGTGTTGCCTAGGGACCTACATCGGCCTCTCCGACCGCCTCACGAGCAGCGAATTCCTTGCTGCCTTCTTCGAGAAGCTCATCGCTGATCGGGACGTCCTTAAGTTGATCCAGGAACATCATGATCGCGTCCCCGATGCACACGACATCCCCTTCGTAGTCCGTGTCCTGCTGGAATATGCAGAGGTTAAGGCGTGCTAGGTGCGCAACCGAACCCTTTTTTACTCAACCTCGCTAAAAAGAGCCAGGTCTGGGTGCCGGGCCGCCGGAATTCCACTGGTCAACGCCAAAATGCTGTTCGACTTTACATGCCGCCGCCTTCCTTCCAGAACGATGCCATCAAGGCCTGGAAGGCCCTCCTCACTTCCCCCTCCTTCACCTTCGTAGTCGAGTGTCGCGGTCGCTCCACGCCTTTCAAACCTGAGGCTGCACGCACAGGTAGAGCTCGTCCGATGGAATGCACTGAGTGCCTCGGCCTCGACCATTACAAAGATAAGTGCCCCATCGTCACCTCCCCCGAGTTCCGAGCCGTCCACCTCAGTGACGCTGAACTTGATTTCGCCCGTGTCGGGACTTCACTTGGAACTATCCGCGAACGGGACGAGGTTGACTCCGACGGATTCAAGAAAGTTACTCGCCGTCCCTTTAACTCCCGATTCGCCTCTGGTGGCCCCACCCACCGCGCCCCCGCCGGACGCTCTCGTCGCCAGGGCGCTTTCTGATCCTTTTGCTATCTATTCTCTCCTCTCTTCCTCGTCATCTGCTTCAGGCTGTAAATCAAAGTCTCTTCGGAGCCGTTCAATATCATTCTCCTGTTCGTTAAAATGCATGTACCACACAATGTAGCCATTATATGATGTAAACAATGTTTCCGAATACATATGATCCCTGTAGGTACCTGGAATTCTGCGGGGCTCGATGAAAATGACCTGAAAATGACTGTATGAACGCGCCGCAGACATGCGAAACTAACATGTACACACAACAGGGTCTTTCGCAATTTTTGCTTCCAGGGTACGGGACAGCTATACGCTACACCGCGGTGTGCTGGAAATTTTTTAGACAGAGCCCGTAAGTGATCTACAAAATTTTAGCGACCCGATTCAGATGGTCACGTGTGTTCTGTGTCGAAGTCTTCCGTGTGTTCTGCCTCGGACGCCAGACGTTCGGTATCTCATAGGCACCTTCCAGGTATAATCTTTCCACTGGATTCCATCGGATCCCTCCTCGGAACCTCAAGAATGGAAAATCCTGTAGAAAAGCCGTACCGTATGCTTGGAAAAAAATCCAAGCGAGATTGCGCCCGAGAGAAACAGGGCAACCTAATTATAAGCCAAGACAGAGAACACCGGAGTTTTTTCTCATTGTTTGAAACCGCTTCCAGACAACGCGGCATCTTTTGCTCCACGGGACATCGGCGCCGATTGATTGATCTGACAACATAACCGATGTCCCGGGGATGACCTCTCCGCTCACGACCTCTGAATTTACAGCCAACCACCTCCTGAAACTACCTTCGGAAATTGGGGCGGGATTCTCCAATGCCTGCTTTATCAATCAACGAAGATGATCATCAGATCCTTCCACTGACTGCCGCAGACTGCGTCATCCAAAATAACGAAGCCACCGAAGACAACTACCTATCTCTGACTCCTGAGCCACTCCGCTGAGAGATGCCAAGCCGAAACTGAAACCTTCCAAATCAAGAAGCAAAACAAAGCGCTAAGTCATCTGGATCTCTCAGCAGGTCTTGCACATTACCGAAATAATACCGCTGCTGAATAACTTTGAAACTTTCCACTTGGGGAATGAAAACAAAGAATCATGCAAGTCATCTGGTCGGAACAAGAGCCCTTTCCAGAACGAATCTATCAATATCTTGCTTCTCGCTGCATTTAAAACTACGCCCAAACGCAAAAATGCCCACCAAAATGAACGACAATCCTCACCTACCCACCATCCAGGAGGCGATGGCTAACCTCTCGTTGAACTCCACTTCCTCAGTCGCTGATAACGACAACTCTATCAACCACGGCGACACATCTACCGATTCCGACAGCACGAGCAGCTGCCCTGACCTCGTACCCGTCTCCAGCTCCGACAATAGCGCAGAGGAGCGTACCGACACCATGCAGCATGTCAGCACGGTTGCCCGCAATGGCAACGCTGCAGCAGTCGGCGTCAACGGTATGATCCATCGCGGAGTCCAGACCGCGGGCCCGAGCCAGCATCAGAACTGGCGCGCACCCGCCTACCTTGCGCAACGTGCCTTTCGGGGCGCCTTTGCCGACCATCTTCGTCCCCAAGGTTTCGCATATGTACGTCGATACTCAATATATTCCGGCCGTTACTGAATTCCCTAGGGCCCTGCCGGGAATCAGTTCCGACGTGCAGGCGCTCCCTACACTCCCTACGCAACCCCCGCTGCCCGCGGTATCAATCCTGATGTCATCCACGACTTGGTGATGCGTCTCCAGTACATCGAACGAGCTGTTTACGCCCTTGAGCAGCACTGGATCACGCGCCGCTTCTGAAACAGATGTCCGTACCCCTTCGTTTCCCCTCTCCGTATATCTCTACCATTCCCACCGCTATAACTACCATGTCTTCTCTTGCTTATCGCCGAGATCCTGGACCTAGTGCCCTTGCATAACTGTTTGCCATCTCTACGCAGAAACCATCCTGTGATATCAAATGCTACTACAGTGTACCGAGTTAACTAATTGTACTTATCCACTCCTCAATGAATGAATACTCCCCTCGTCGAGTTATAATTATTGCAATCAAACAACTCCATTTTCCCCCTCAAGACGGCGGTCTCTACGTGTAAATGTATCTAAATGCCGGAGCGAGCGAGCCGGCACGATTGCTGTGAATTCTCAGACTCACCAATCGACGGCGGTCTCTAAACGCAAAAAACCCTTTTCATGACAGTACAGCCAATAAATTACCAGAGTAGCACCGAAGGCCCTCCTGGATCATGGAAGGTTTCCGGGGATCTGGTGCATCCCTCTCGCATGTGCCTGCCGGCTGCGAGTCCACAAGGCGAAACCAGCAGGAGTTGAGGCAATCAGGGGCCTAGCCCTGACTATCAGATACGCGACCCCTCCTGCAGGGACTCTGTTGCTTTGGTCGCTGCAGAGATAAGCAAAGAGCAGCAAACCCGTGCTGTTCCCAATGTAATTATATCCTCTGGAAGTTTGCCCTCATCTGCCACGGCGACGATGGAGGGGGAAAATTCCGAGGGTCTGGCACAAAACTATGTTGTGATTGGCACAAAAAGAAAATTGGACTGGCTCACAGGTGATGTAGCAGTCGATTCGGTTGCAGCGGAACCTGTGAGCGAACAGCCTGATTCCTCTGACCCACCTCGTGCAGAGGAAGACCCGGCAGATTGCTGGGTGACTATTAATGCGGAGATCAGAAAACGCAATATACCTCTGGATGTTGCAAATACTGCGAAAGCCACTTGCTGGAGCAACCCAGTTCCATAATAATTATAGCAGCTGGTTCAAGATCATTCATTCAGCAGACTCCCTAGCCCCCACAAACACCGCTGGTGTAGCATTCCTACTTAACAGGAACTTTATCGATGTTGAACATACACAGATATTTGAACTAGTACCGGGTCGTGCATTGATGATTAATGTGCCGTGGCACAAAGGCCGAACACTCACCATTCTTAATATTTACGCCCCCAACACGCCACAGGAACGAGATGAACTCTGGACTGAATTATGGTCAAAATGAAGAGATGATAGGTGCCTGCCCTTCCCGACAATCGTGCTCGGTGACTGGAATTTCGTTGAGGATGCCAGAGATCGCTTGTCCGGGGGCAGAGAAGTCGTCCCCCAAAGTTTCTACAGACTTAAAGAACTCTTACAACTAGAAGACGGATGGAGAAACACTTTTTCAGACGACCGAGAATATACATGCATCCAACGTCGCACAAACCCTGAGACCGGATTTGAACATGTCTCTCGATCGAGAATTGACAGGGTCTATGTCCACCATAATTCTTACGACCTCTGTAGAGGATGGAGAATAGACCAAACTGCAGTAAAGACTGACCACTCCCTCATTGCGACGCAAATAGTCTGCAGAGAAAATGTGAAACCTGGGAGGGGATGTTTTAGCCTGCCCCTCTATCTGCTTAAAACCCGGAAGTTCACGTGGGAGATCCATCGTATGGCAAAAAACCTGAAAGCTGAAGCAGAAGTACTGTCCCACACACCACGCGGAAACGACCATAATATCCAAACTTTATGGGCCCAGTTCAAACGGGACACCATAGAGCACGCCAAAAAATGTTCACTCCTAGTGGAGACAGAAGACATCAGAAAACTGCGCACATGGAAAGCACAGCTACTCCTGGTAATCCACGACATGGACATGCCGGTTGTGGATCGCAACCTCACTGCATACATGTTGGAGAAAAAAAATAATGACATACTCAGAGAACGCGCACAGGAGAAACAGGACTTATCACAAACCCAATACGATGTTGAGGGCGAGACCCTACACAGCCGTTTCTGGATGCGATCTGCGAAGTGTTATCACTTGAAAGAAACAATCCACCAGTTTGTGAAACACAACTTGCCTGCGACTGCCCCCCAATATGAATCTAGACCAAAATTCATGGCTAAGATAGGACGGGCGTACCATGGCAGTGTTCAACACAACAACAAGCCCGACCCCTATTCAAAGCTTCTTGCAACGTCAATTGTACTTGAGGAATGCCAAGCACATCTGAATAACAGGCAGCACGATTCAATGAATAGAAATTTGCATGCCGCTGAGCTAAAGACCGCCCTGAAAATGTCGAAGAACGGCTCCGCGCCTGGGTTAGACGGACTGCCCCATGAATTCTACAAATGGTTGCAAATTGAATTCGGGAAAGACAAGGAGAACGCCTTGAACATCATGAAACTCCTCGAGGCCCTCTTCGAAGACATCGAGACCTATGGAGTAGTCGCAGGGACTGGATTCAACACTGGTTGGATGTGCCCTATATACAAGAAGGGTGACCGTGCTGATATTGCTAACTACCGCCCCATCACATTGCTAAACACCGATTATAGATTATTGACAAAAGCCCACTCGCTGAGGCTCACTGACATCGCTCCCGAAATTATAGCTGGGTTCATGAAGGGACGAAAATTGAAGACCAAGTGAAGCAACTGAAGCACTTACTGAACTGCGCTGACGCGGTTGAAGAGAATGGAATCATAGTTGCACTTGACCAGAAGAAGGCCCACAATAAAGTGGACCATAATTACCTATTAGCAGTCCTAGAAAAAATGCGATTCCCGGAAAGATTCTGCAGCATGGTTAAGATACTATACACTGATGCTCGAGCTCGAGTGATGATCAACGGCGAATTGAGTGAGCCGTTTAAAGTGGTCCGCGGGATACGCCAAGGCGACCCGCTTTCCTGCCTGCTTTTCAATCTCGCAATCGAGCCGTTAGCCTGTCTGCTACGAAACTCCACTCTCAGCGGAATAAAGGTCCCCGGAACAAGCCGTAAATTGCTGGTTTCCCTCTTCGCCGATGACACAATGATCTACTTGTCCAACACCAACTCTTGGGCAGTTCTGTGGCAAGTGCTTGATCTATGGTGTACCGCATCAACTGCAAAACTTAATCTGAAGAAAACGATTATCTTACCGTTCGGATCCCGAGACTACCGAAGGCAAGTTGTTTTGAGTCGCAGACTGAGCCCGTTGTCAAGTCCAATACGAAGCGACCTCACAATAGTGCCAGACCACCAAACTTGCCACTTCCTCGGAGCATGGGTTGGAAACGACGTAACCTACTTGACACCTTGACCAGAGGTCATTGAAAAGATCTCGAGGGACCTAGCCCGATGGAACACAAAGAAACCTACCTTGAAAGGCCGAAGACACGTAATAAACAAGGTTATCGGCGGCAAGACACAGTACCTAACCCGTGTTCAGGGTATGCCCAAAGAAATTGAAGAAACCTTGATTAGAATGAGAGATGATTTTCTCTGGGAGGGGAAAAAGCCACGCATAGCCCACGACACCATGTGCCTCCCGTTAGTTCAAGGCGGAAAGCAAATCCTGGACATACATTCGAGGAACAAGGTGATTGACCTATGGAACCTGAAAGAATTTGTGCGAGTCGGAAATGACAGAGCAAACTGGCCTTTCTTTGTTGAAAATGCCATTATCAATCGTTGGAATGCGAGTCAAGCTCGGGGTAAACATAGATCGTTCTACAATGTTTTCCTGCAAAGTCTTCATATCCCGATGTGGAGGAAAAGCCCACTGGCATACGTCATCCAACGCATGATACAAGCGGCCAACAAATATCATCTAGAATTTACCGGACTCTCTATCTCAAAAGATATTCAGCTCCAAATGCCGATCTGGAATCATACAAGTGGCTGACGGCCCGCTTCGCGGGCCGCCATCCCCTCTTACACATGAAAGCAGTTTGAAGTGGCCGAGGATCCTCTTCAAAGATTAAAACAATTTACAGGGTGTACTTTTAGCTTGTTGGAGAATCCAAGGCAATTTGTGAGTCTATCTAAAAGAGAAGTGATGGGAAGCAGTGATTGTGTGAGAGCGGCTGATTGCGGCATGCACCCTGGATTAGAACGAAAGCCGCGTACGGCTCGTCGGACCACCCAGCATGGACAGCGACCTTTTATAAAGTTAAGCACGTCCGAGAACCCTGGTACTTCACCTGATCTGGCGGAGCTCTTCTTGAATAAATTTGCTCTGATTCTCAATAAGTTGACCCGCAATTGGTGAAGAATAAATAAGTTGTTCTGTAATTTAGGGTAGGTCTCGGCCACTGGTTTCGATGAGCGGAGAGTGCGGCTTGATTGCAGAGTTTAAAAGCTTCAGACAGACCGAGTGCTTAATTTTATAAAGAGGGTGAAGAGGGTGAAAAGAGGGTGAAGAGAGGACCCCCGTTTACACCTTTGGAGGTCGTATCCAGAAAATCACCCTCCCCAGGACGTTTGTCCGAACTAATTTATTTTTCCCACGCTTTTTGAGGAGTGCAAAATCGTTCTTTTCACAAAGCGGTCACTTTGGGGTTTTTTTGGACCGAAATTTTCGCAAAATTTTGTCCGAACCAGGGATACGACCTCCAAAGGTATAAACGGGGGTCCTGTGAAGAGGTGATTATAAAGAGGGTGATGGCCTACTGAGGAAATATGTCCGGGCACTGCCCCTGCGGCATGTGAAACTGACATGCCATGGGTTTTGCCCCCTGTGTCATTGGAGGTTAAAAGTCTTCTTCAAACTGAGTGTAAATAAGCACGATGAAGTCAAGCTCACCTTGCACCCACCGTTGAATGGGGTCCCAGTGCACTCGCTCTGACTTCGAAACTTGTTGATCGAAGGCGAGAATTGTATTGAGGGCAGGTCTCGGCGTTTCTCCGGCACATGGGTCATGGGTGAGGTCAAGTGACACTGATCTTCCAGAGTCCTGGGCGTGATGGGCCAAAAGCGGAGCTTCAAACACTTGAGACAGACACGCGTAATTTTAGAAAGAGAAAGAGAAAAGAGAGAGATGCGGGACCTTGGATCTTTACTGAATATACAGAAGTTTGTGTATGCAGAATGGGTTCCCAGTATAATGAATCTGTTCACAGAATAAATAAGGTTGCCCATAACCCCAGAGTTGGCTTTAGGGCCGGTCTCGGTGGAATCTCGGGGTCAAGTGATCGTCGGAGTTTAAAAAGCTTCGGACAGACGGACACATGTAATTTTATAAAGAGGGTGATAGCCCTCAACGAACCGAAATTTGACAGAATCCGCCGGAAAGATGCAGTGAAATGCTTGCTAATGAATCACCACGTTCGAAGTGTGGCGGACACAGTAAAAATTGCAGGGCATAAAACTACGCTTCAGAGACAGCCACATGTTGTCAACCCGTCCGGAATAGGCCGGAGAAATTGTGGATACCCACTGTGTCGACGGGACCGGGCTGAGTACGGGTGTGAGAATCCCGGCGAATATGTTGAGGCTGCCAAAGCCTTGCTTGAATGCCTCATGGAACCCCACCATTGAGAACATCGATGCGTCCCAGTCCCTCGCGTTGCCCGAAGAAGATACAAGCAATTTCCGTGACTCCGTCGAACAACCTGTGCAACTAGATTTCAACCCAAACCTCCTTCTGACCAACTTCTCCCACTGGTTTCGAATTTTTGCATCTGAAGACGACACAAGCCCAGTCCCAGAAACGCGCTACAAGTTGCCACAGCCGGATTCAGCCATGCATGATGTGTATATCCATGCAAAAACCAAGTATCCAGGCCAGGCCGATCCGGAGATGTATGTTACACTACTGATTGACACCAAGGTTGAAACAGATGTTGCAACAAAACTTTCGTTGCTCCTCACATTCACTGACACGAAAATTAAAATTCAACCTTCATTCAACATCGCAATTCTTGGTGAATTGTTATATATTGCACGAGAACTCCCTCAAGACATTCCCCTTAATATCAAATGCTCCTCGAGCTTCTTGGGCAAAGCCCTCGTAACAGATCGCATTCAGACCGAGAATAACCCGCTTGACTCCAATTATGACTTGATAAAATCTGTGGTTTCCACGTTGCAGGAGAGATCCGGTCGAACCTGCTTTCAGAAGGTGGAAACCAACCTAGCAGCAGAACTATTCGCGCTGACTCCGACTCCAATATCCCTGGACACACAACCCGACCTCATGTTTACGAATCCGGGAGTCCTACTACAGCATGGAAGCCAACACATGTTCACAAAAATAATCAGATCTATGCGGGATATCCCTACGCGGAAGGCAGCAACTTACAATCTGGAACGTATCCGTTGCTGCATTGATGAGACGTTCGGATATCAACCAACTGATAGCGCCATTTGGACCTCGATCAGATCCAGAAATATCCACAGACTGACACGGAACTTCCTGTGGAAATGTATGCACAACATTTACCGTGTTGGTTCATTCTGGGATTACATACCTAACCTCGAAATGTTGGGCCAATGCCCATTCTGTCGAGTGCCCGAGTCACTTGAACAAATTATGTTGGAATGTGATGCTCCTGGCCAGCAACAAGGGTGGCGACTAACTGAGACCCTTTGGAAGTTCAGATACGCGGTGTGGCCAAAGTTAAACTGGGGGCTGATTCTAGGTTGCGGACTTGCCAGATTCAAATCCGCGAAGGGCAAAATATCACCTGCCCAGAATCGTTTTTTCTGCATGATCATCTCAACTCCCGGCTGGAACCGTTCATAAACTGATATGTTATTCTTTATATAGTCACTGCGACCATCAACCCCACCTCCTTAGTTGAAGTACAAGAGGGCGAAACGGAGATTTGCACCCTCACCAAGTCAGCCAGCAGCGTCTTGTGCACGCTCAATCCTACTGGAGATCCCTTCTTGGTCACCCTTCCTTTAACAACTGTCCCCATTCCTGGACCGACTATTGCTTGAAGTAGTGATGGTAGTTGTGAGATATCCTCTGCCTAGACATCTATCAGGGAAATTCAGGAGTGAAGTAGTGGAAGGTGTATTTGTGTTAGTATATAATAATCTACTGCGGAGAAGTGGCGACTAAAGTACCATCCATTGTAGCCGACGCCCCTTGCCTGACCGCACCCTCGCGTTTGCGCGCCGCACTGAATCTCCCACCTCCCGCCCGGCGCGCTCTCCGCAGCTCCATCGCCTTTGTGCAGCGCCGCACCCGTCCTCGTGCTGCGGAACGCACGGACAGTACGCCGCACGCGCGCCGGTTGATGAATGCGCCGGCGGCTTCGCGCGAGCGGCGTGCGGCACGGTACGGGGCGCGCGCTGTACCGCCATCACTGCAAACTGCCCTCGCATTGCCCGGCGACTGCGCCGGCGGCTTGGCACGTGTCGTGCGCTGTACGGTATAGGCACCTTCAGGGAGGGGTGTGAATGAGCCCGGATGCACCGGAGGAGCGGAGGGGAAGGGATGGCCGAACAGGTTTTTTTTTTAAAGCACGGTAAATGAATAATTCGGAAGCAAGTAAAGTGAAGTACCTGACGAAGCGGAACGGTCGGCTCGAGGAAATTGTACGTTAGCCCCAAGAAACGTGCGGGGAAAGGAGGGGGTACTGGAAAAGCACCAATCCCTGGAGGTCCGTATAACCGTGCGGCATCCACCGTCGAGGGAAACGGGCGGGAGGGACTGGCATCTGTATCGAGCACGTGACATGCCGCTGAGCCAAAACGTCGAAAAGTGGCTCTCTCTGCGGCATCTTCGAGGGCGCGCAGCTCCTGCGCGTTGAGTATTAGCGAGTTGCGCGCGTTGGGAGACTGAGGCTTCGTGGCGCTCCACACCTCGCCGTCTATCCCTGCGCTGGTGCATTCGGTGCGCAAGGCGCAGCGGGGACGCGCGCCCAGGTGGGGCTCATCTAGAGGTACGAACTTCGTGTTGAAGCGTCTGTCTACGAGAGACTAGGGCTCATCTGTGAAAGCCGAGCGCGCGTCGCCACATGCGATGCGGTTCGTTGCGACAATGCATGAAGAGTGATTGTAATAAATTGCCGAGGACATACTGCGAGGCGTTCCTGCGGCACTGTCGTGACTCGTCAGCAGCGAGTCTGCATACGGACATAGAAGAGGACGTATCGCCCGTGCGTTCTCCGTCAAAATCAAAGCGTAGCTGCCCATCCATTCCGCCCTCCTTCACCGCCGCCCGCGTCGCCCCCAAAGTCCAGGCTCTCAAACCCGCCCCACTTCATGTCGGTGAGCGCGGAACGCGAAGCTGTCCTCGCTCAGTGACATCGTCGATGGGCTCGGGGGATGAACGCCGAGGGCGAGGAGGTGTAGCCCGAGCCCGAGGACGTGGAGAGGGAGGAGAAGGACGTCGTCCAAGGATGGATGCCGACGCCGAGGTCCATCCGCTTGCGGTACGTCTCTGTGTACCATGGGGCACCCGCGCCGCCGGCAATGATTGCGCGCCAAGCCTTTGAGGCGGCCCATTCGTTTGGGGGGCCTGCAGAGTGTGTTAGCGCGGTGAAGAGGACGGGGTGAATAGGGGGATGGGGAAAGAAGAAGCGAGGTGTCGACGATGGGGAAGAAAAGGAGAATGATGAAATGTCGGGTGTCATGCCAAGGATGGGAAGTATAGATCGCCATGAAGGAGATGACGGAGCGTGTCGAGAAGGAAGAGGCGTGGTGGAAGAACGACACGAACGAGATGTCAAGCATGGAAGATGCGGGAGCGGCAACGGAAGGAGGGCGCGTCGACGAGCATGAGGCGCAGCGGAGGGAGGAGGAGGAGATCATGATGTCGGGGATGGTGAATACGAGCTTTATCGATGGTGTGGAATGGACGAGGGATGGCGGGGAGAAGGCCGTGACAGATATCAAAGGCAGGTAATGAAGGGTACGAGAACGACGAAGAACGCAGAAGGTCGACGGCGAGTAGTAAAGCGAAAAGACACCGAGCAGAAAACTCACCACTCCTGCCCGAAGCCCACGCGCTCCCGCCGCGCACCAGATCCTCGCTGTAGCTCCGCACATTCCTGCGCAAATGCACGACCCGCACCGTCTTCGCGCCACGCCGCGCGCCCTTGCCTGTCGAGCCTCGTCAGTCAGCTGTGTCATTCCCAAAGCGGAAAGAAAAAATGATGGGCGGGCGCTAAAGAACGCAGACGCCGCGCCAAAGAACGCCCGCGACGAAATGGAACGAAACGGTAAGAGGAGAGAAACGCAAGGAGACAGGACGCACCCTCGACACTCCCCGCGTACATCCCGACCCACTCCCTCAACCGCGTCGGCGCGCCGAGCGCCCTGCCGCCCTCCATCACGCTCTCTCGGATGCTCGCTCGCGCGCGCGCCCCACAGGTAGTCCTCATACAGGCTCAGGACTGCCCTGAAGTCCTCGATCGTCGGCTAGAGCACCTCCTCCGCCGCCACGCGCTCCTTGATGTCGGAAAAATCGGCAGAAGCCGATAAGGCCCGATAAGTCCTCAGGCTGTAAGGATTACGAGCCTGATAACCAAGGGGTGTCTAAGTAAAAACTTCCGGACTGTGACTACGGAAAACCTCGGTGGTCGGACCCCGGATACTAGGAGGACCACCACCACCCGGCAATCACTCGGTCCGATCATCCGACTATGACATCACTTACCCGCCGCGGGTGTGCCTTGGGTGTGCTTGGAGTAAAGATGGATCCCGGGGGTAGGGAATCTTTTCAGAGGCCTCTGCGCCCACCCAACACGTGATCCGCGGCACCGCCGCTATCTAATCTTTTGGCTTCGCCAATCCTCCTGTTCACGGAGTAAGTCGACTCCGTCGATCTCCCTGCCTACGGAGCTGACTCTGCATCAGTGCTATAGTTTTAGCAGAGGCTGAGTCAGAGGGGTCTCAGCTCCGCAGGATTTTCCTTGTGCGGTTACCGGCTTCGCCTCCACCATCAAGCACAAGGTAAGCGCTCCGCACCTGCAGCATCTTTCATGATGCTTATCCCCGCGTGCTTTCCAGAATTTGCTGTTCATCAGTGGCCTCGCCGCCGTGAATTCCCATAGCAAATTTTGGTCTCAGTAAGCGGCGGCGCCGTAATAATTCTGAGGCTCGCGAGGCTAATACTGCACCAGGCTTATCCCATTACACCGACTAGTGCAGTCTATTTTCTGTCACCCACCCTCCTCTCCCTCTTTTTTCTATTACTTATTATCTTAGTAAAACGGACTTTAGTTTATTCTATCTATCGAGTAACATGTCTTTAGCTGTTGCTCTCCGACCTCTATCTATTTCGGGCCCGCTTCGGCGGGCTTGCATTACTGCTACAACCGCGTGACAGGAACGCAGCAGAGGCACCTCAATCCTACTCGAGAACAGTCATGACGGACTCTAATACATCTGAGACTGAGGAATCAAGAAATAAAAGGTACGGGGCTGAGCCTCTGATCAATAAACTACGCATAAGTCGCAGTATCAGTCGGAAATAAATTTAGGTGCCGCCCGCGAGCTTCAATTAACTGCAAGTCCAGGGGCGTGAATCAGTTTCCGCATTACTACGTAGTGACTCTCAGTACATGTCCCGATGACTGGGACCCTCGAGGAGTGACTCCAACGGCAAGAGGAATACATGCAGCTCGTGAAGCTCGAAGTTTTAATTGTGCAAGAGAGTGACGACAAAGCCACGGTAAGCCATCTGGAGCTTCACAATTAGTTGTATGATCCCCGAAAATCAGTTCTGAATGGTGCGGCACTTTTCATTGTGAGTTGAGGAAGGAGCAAGGTAGGGACGCGTCGCGCGTTGTGTACGCTTGTTGTTGTCTCGGATCAAGCACAGCTTGTCTTGACCACCCCATATTTCTAGAAGGGAATCTCGTAGCAATGAGATTTTCAGATATTGGCAATCAATACCCCCGACTAAGCACATCGCCCGCCTCAGAACTACCCAAAACCATTCATAATCAAGCAATATGGAAAACCTCGTCCAAATGACGCTGAAAACCTCTTTGACGGGACCCCGGATACTAGTCAAGGTACCACACGGGTGTAGTGATGGTCCGGAATTAAGGTTTTCGACACCCCTTGCTGATAACAGCTTTATAAGATGAAAGTCGTGTTATAAGGCTCACCTAAAAAAAGCCGTATACACTAACTTTTTCTGGTCAGGAACACAGGTAGGGCTATAAATCATCGCTAGGAGCCATCCCTTCGATGCTGGGACGTGAGCTGAGGGAGGGAGACGCTTGAAAGCCTGCCGGCAAGGCTGATGGGGCTGCCGGATAAGGTTAGATAGGGCTGCCGGCTACCTTATAAGGCCCGATCAGGCCGTCGGCTTATAAGGCTAATTTTATTTTTCCGACATGTCCTTTGACGAGCCCGAGGGCGTGGGGGGCGGGATCGGGTAGCCGGAGGGCGGAGAGCCCGAAGAGGTGATGGCCGCGAGGGAGGGGGGCGTGTGCCTCGAGGCGTTGGGGTGCGCGACGAGGGGCGTGAGAGGGCGAAGAGCGGCCCGAGGAGGGCGGGGAGTTGTGGGGGGAGGGAGGACAGGATGGCGGAGAAGGCTGTTGGTGGGTAGCTGTTTGCTGCGAACGAGAGTTAGTATTTGGGAATTATGAGGCCGGCCCTTGCACAGAGGGTTAAATTCAAAGGAAGGCACAGTGAAGGTAACGGCAAGGCTCGGCAAGGGAGTAACGTATCCGATCACCGATTTTCATCCCCCAGAAATTCGGGAGCGCCGACTGCGTCCACAGAAACCTTGCTTGAAAAAGGGTTCAGCTATATTCCAACTGGACCTGCTGGCTCCGCTATCTCCTGCTTGCGCTCACGAGCTCTGAAACGCGTTCGGTTGTACAGACAAGTTGATCCCAAAGCCTTGAGGTAAGGGCCCCTCGAATCAATGATCGGGGAACACCTTGACAACCAACGCATGTCGGAAAAATAAAATTAGCCTTATAAGCCGACGGCCTGATCGGGCCTTATAAGGTAGTCGGCAGCCCTATCTAACCTTATCCGGCAGTCCCATCAGCCTTGCCGGCAGGCTTTCAAGCGTCTCCCTCCCTCAGCTCACGTCTCAGCATCGAAGGGATGGCTCCTAGCGATGATTTATAGCCCTACCTGTGTTCCTGACCAGAAAAAGTTAGTGTATACGGCTTTTTTTAGATGAGCCTTATAACACGACTTTCATCTTATAAAGCTGTTATCAGGCTCGTAATCCTTACAGCCTGATAAGGACTTATCGGGCCTTATCGGCTTCTGCCGATTTTTCCGACACAACCGACTAAGGACTAGCGGGAATTTCGGCGACACTGTCAGTGGCGGCCAGTCAAGACCATGACATTATATTGCCGTGCGGACAGCAATAAGATAGGCTTTCCACTGAGTCGATGCCCCAAAATGTGGACGAGCTCCGGAGGCGACCACCTTCAAGTAACGTATTGCATAGATTGAAGTCGCCAAGAGATCCTGCGGGCGACTCCGAACTCCGAAAATTTCGGCAAAAAGCCGCGAATTCGGATTTGCCTGTTTGATGGAGATAATGGGAATGTCAGGAGATGGAATGACATAAAGCTTCTCATGCCAGTGTGCTTCTGTGCACATTGGTCGTATTCCACAGAGAATAACTGACCCAAGATGTACGCTTGAATACGCACAGGCTGACGGAGGTGAGGACAGACGTCGTTTCCAGAGATAAGCTGCTGCGGCCGGAGTATTATAATCTAAGCTCAACTTGTCGTTAGTGGGATGTCGCCGTCCCACCTGGCCGACAGAATCAGCGTGCCTGTCACCACCAGGATCTTTTCTGATATTCTATACAAAGCTTGTACCTCACCCGTGTCCAACGGGAGAATATTTTTGGGTCCGGGGTCACATCGCCTGGGCCTTCCGGTGCTTTCGGATTCCTCAGTCATATATAAGTCACTCTCTGGACGTCTCCGAAGGCACCACTCCCTATGATACTACCTCTAGCCATCAGCAGCCCCATCTGGTCTCTTATTGGGTTGTTAACGTTATTCTATGCCAGTCGGTGGAAGCGAAACCGTTCTAAACTTCCTCTGCCCCCGGGCCCGAAGGGACTTCCTCTCGTAGGAAACCTGTTTGACATCCCTTCAGAGCGTCAGTGGGAAGCCTACCTGAAGTGGAGCAAAGAATTCAGTGCGTCGATCTTCCGTTCGTAAAGTGTTGTATTAATTCTTATTCAGATTCGGATATCATCCGTCTAAATGTTGCTGGGACGTCTATTGTTGTCTTGTCCTCGATGGAAGCGATCAGAGGGCTATTCGACAGACGGTCGTCGTTGTATTCAGACAGGTGATTGAGTTTCGCAACATGTATACAGGCTGCAGTCTCATTTCGTGTAGGCCGCAACTGCCAATGCTTACCGAGTTGATGGGGTGGGATTTTGCCATTTGTTGATTTCCTATCTTAAAGCAGTTGCATAAAAACTTACGAATAATTCGCCAGCATTTCTGGAATACGGTAACCTAAAAACTACCGTGATGACCAATTTTGAATGATTGGCCAAATTTAACAGGTAATCATTGGTTAGTACCGGTTGTCAATTCACGAACAATCCAGATTCTCATGAGTCTCCAGGCGTTCTCACCGCAAGGTCTTCCATGAGGCCTTCAACGTGAACGCAGCCAAGCAGTTTCGTCCTCAAGAGCGAGCCGCAGCCTACAATCTACTTCGCCGCATTCTTCAGGATCCCCACGATGTGATGACGCATTTCCGGCAGTGAGCACTACATATCCTGATTATGCACATTGCTGAAACGATCGTGCGCGAGCACAGCATGGCAGCAGCACTTATCCTGGATGTTACCTATGGCATCCATGTTCTTTCCTCCAACGACCCATACATTGATATCGCTGAAAAGGCCATGCACGGGTTTGGAGTTGCGAGTATCCCTGGAAGATTTCTCGTTGTGAGTTCATTCGATTTGAACCCAATCAATTACTTAGGTTACTTTCGCAGAACACGATTCCGGTGCTGAAATACGTGCCAACCTGGTTCCCTGGTGCAGATTTCAAGCGAAAGGCCAAGGAGTGGAGAAAAGCTACCCGGGACCTCTGGGATCTACCGTTCGCCGAGACGAAGCGAGACATGGTGCGCGACAATCCTTTGCGGCTTAGAATCCACCAACTTTCGGGCTCTTTTTTTGCCAGGCCATGGGCACTGCTCCCCCGTCATTCACCTCCTTGGCCCTGCTCGGTCTTAACGATTCAAGCAGTAAGGAGCAGAGGGAACGAGAAGCAGTGATCAAAGGAACAGCGGCGAGCATGTACGGCGCGGGGGCTGACACTACGGTTTCAGCCCTGGGCACTTTCGTACTTGCCATGCTCGCGAACCCGGAAGCTCAAAAGAGGGCTCAGGCAGAACTCGACTCGGTAGTTGGCGACGGTCGCCTCCCAGATTTTACAGACGAAGCGTCACTGCACTACACATCTGCGGTTGTGAAAGAAGTTCTGCGCTGGAAGAATGTCACGCCAATAGGTTCGTGATCTATTGATATAGTCGTTGCCTGCACTGCAGCCTCAAGTGACAGCTATCCCTCACTGTCTCACGGTCGATGATGAATATCGAGGGTATAGGATCCCAGCCGGCTCACTTGTCATCGGTAACGTGTGGTCCGTTATCGTCTAATTCACAAAACCTGCTGTGTTTTGATTTTTACGATCGTCAGGGGGATTCTACATGATGAGGTCAATTCTCAATGTTTCAAAGACAGATCGACCTATTATAACTTGCCACAGGACGCGTATCCCGATCCACACGCATTCAAACCTGAACGCTTTCTTCTTGATGGCAAGCTCAATCCTGCGGTAAGGGACCCAGAGACAGTAGCCTTTGGGTTCGGACGGCGGTATGACACCCTTTGCCATCAACTATCGGGTTTCGAGATGGCTAACTTTTGAAATCCTGTAGCGTCTGTCCTGGTAAGCATATGGCCTATGCATCACTCTGGATCACCATCGCATCCATTCTGGCTACTCTGGAAATCAAGAAGGCCCAGGACAAAGACGGGAGCGAGATCGAGCCGTCTTACGAATATTTTCCCGGACTGATCTCGTACGTCTGCTTTAATTCTGTGGCATGACACCTCTTAGCGCCTCTTGCAGGCTCCCTCTCCCTTTTGAGTGTTCTATCACCCCGCGATCAAGCCAGGCCGTGGAGATTATTCAAGCTGCATAATGCCTGGGATGTATGCAACTCCATTATTTAAATATTTATGAAGGATGCAGCGCTTGGCTGTTCTGTTAAGTCTATTGTGCACAGTACCAAATTGTTGAACATCGCGGCGGCGCCGCGTCTTCAAATGAAACCAACGCGATGACCCTATCATTGGTCCTATTGATCCGGAGCCTTCACGATAGTCCCACCCTCATCCTAATTCGGTGGCACGCGCCGGGATGAGCGAACTAGAGCGCGAAATCACCGAATTCTTAAGCTGGATCCACCCGCGCTTGTACCACATCCGGATGTCCACGAAGTGTGCCCTCTTTCCAGTTCGAGCATTCTATGACTAGTGATGTGCCGGGTCGGGCTTGAAGCCCAAGCCTCAGGTGGCGCCAGGGTCGGGCTTGAAATTTTGGCCGACCCGCGACCCGGTCTTGAGCCCGGGTCTCTTGGTATCCCCGCCAACCTGGGTTTTTTGCAGTTTGAGGACGAACTTTTGACTTCAAGATGCATCATTGCAGAGTCTTTCAAATGAAAACTGCCTTCACCCTCCAAATGTGGGTACAGGAGGTGCGCCGAGACAGTTTCGAACATTTTTGATGTAGTGATGTCAAAAATTGAGATTCAAATAGCACTTCTCTGTGGTTAGGAAGATACCAGGAGCTCTGTGGGGATTTCTTGTTTAATTGAAAATTGTCTCCAAGCCCAGGCCTGAGCCAGGCCTGAGCCCAGGCCCGACCCAACAGGTCGGGACGGGCTTGAGATATTTTCAGGCCCAAGCCCGAGCTTTCAAGCCCGACCCGACCCAAACATCACTAGTTAAGGCCTTAGCTCGCTTAAGGCTTAGTAAGGCCTTAAGTTAAGGCTCAGAGATTTTCAGAGGAAAATCCAGCCCTTGAACGCCTGAAGGCGTCGGCCCGGATCCTTTTTTCGGCAGGAGATCCGTCCTCAGATGGCTACTTTTCGCCCCCAACACGTGATTCTCAAACAGGAAATTCGCGTGTCGTATTTATCCCCAACTAAGTTCGGTATCTCTCTCATGAACTGGCTCACCGGAGTTCGAGCTGCCATTGTTCTTCACAATAAAAATTGTAGCGCGCTTTGCGGCAGAGCCCACTCCATTTGGAGGTAAAATTTTCCATTCTATCAACATTCTATTCTATGTCTCGCAATGTCATCATCAAATGTTCCGACCAGATCACAGATGGATCATATTATTCAAGCTCTGACGTCGGTACTTGAGCCACAGCCGCCAATATTTCCGCAGGGAGCTCTAATCTAGCCCAAGGGAGGAATTTAATCCGACATTCACTCAGAAGCCCCCAGTTCCTTGTCTGCAACACCAGCATTGAAAGTCCGATGATCAACACTGAAGACATCGGGGAGGAAAGCGAATTTCATGTAAGAATGCATGGCAAATTCGTGGTAGGAGCCATTAAAACATGTAAGTACCTGTTTGTAATCTATATAAGAAAGGAACGCGTTGTCTCGAGACAAACCGGCTATCAGCTCCAATGGTAATCTCCGAATGATGACATTCTCCACCTGACTGCTGCACTGCTATTTATAACCTGCAAGAATGTTGAATACTTCGCCGAGGAAAGTAAGCTCGAATTCGGGGGTTATGAATTTTGTCCAGTGTAAAAAATAAAGGTAAAGAGCCCCGAAAGTACTCAGCCATGGTGCTTTTTTGCTGAAAGGCACTCCCATGGAGAGCTCGAAGACACGCAGTGCTCTGATGGCATCAAGCGGAATTTGGCCACTGCTCCACCGTGTTGCTGGATTCTCCACCGCGGTGTTCGATTGCTTTTTATAAATTGTTGGGATGTTGGATACGAAGAAGGCACAGAAGACACCTATATAAACATGGATGCCTCGGCATAATGCCATTAGATGAATTCCACCGCGATGCGATGTTGGCTTTCTATTTTCAAAATGTTGAGATGCTGAGGTAGAATGATTGGAGGCAAACTGCAGCAAGTACAGTGTCCAGGGAGGGAGAAACACCAATAAATATGAGAGCTAAGGATGGGTACCTGTCTATGAGGCCGCGAGGAAGCAACCAAAGGTTGGTGATGAGCGGCATGATTAAAATCTCAAAATCTGTCAAATTCTCTGTTCCCGTAGCGTAGCACGGGCAAACTGCTAGTCTATCTTACAATTGAAGATCCCCTCTCCCCGCGAGACAAGACCATTTGACTCTGGTACATCCAGATTGGATGCTGGGGCCCTGAACGACGTCATCTGCTCCACTGCTCCACCCAAAAACTGCTTTCTCCACCTGACTGTCGAGTTGATATTTATAACAGTCAAGATGTTCGGGAATTGGGCCTCTGATGCCGTCGGCGGGGCTGGAGGGCGCGAGCTGGAGCAGAAGATAGAGGTAGGTTTTTGTTAAAAATAGAACACGGCAAGGAATTCCCGGTGTAATAGAGGTATGCGGGGCAACTAGGGGAGTTCAATTGCGGCAGAAATGGGTCCAGGTGGAGTACAATTTCGGGAGGACCTTGAGTTTAGGAGCGCACAGGATGAAGGTCGGGTCAAGGTAATTTTCGTACAAAAAACCAGGACAAGATCAAGGCAGAGTGTTGAACCGAAAGCAAAAGTCAAAGCAGGATGAAGCCGGGATTTTGGAGTGAGGGGCAGCAAATGAGCAGCGGATGATAGCTAGGTGGAGGTGACTTTCATGAAAACTGGAAGATGAAGGCAGTCAGACTTTTGGAATGAAGGCAGGGTTTGAAGGCGAGGCCACAGAAATCAAATCAGATGTATCAATTTGAACATGGTTTCCTGTGCAATCTTTGATATGGGCCAATTTAGGACACTTTCGGCCCTGTTAATGACTGCAGGCCCGAGATTCCCCCCGATTAGAATAATTGTTGGTGAAGATAAAATTTCACTGTCCATGAGGCCGCTAGGAGTCAGCTGAAGGTTGACGACGAGCGGCGTCTTCGGCATCTAGATCTGGACAACAAACCGAAAGTCTGATTGTACAGTTTAATCCTCTGTAGCGTAGTACGGGTAGCTGCTATAGAAATAGAAATAGCATAACAGCTCACGAAAATCAGCTAGGCTGGCCGTTGACTCAATATGACCTGCCGAAGGCCCATTGGGACGAGACCCTGCATATAAGAGAGAGGGGAACCAAATAAAATAAAACTGTATGACCAGGGGGGTTAGCATGCAGAAAATCCACGACATCAAACTGGCAGAAGGGGCTGAGTCCGAGCCCGATATATCATTCACGCACCCCAGATTTCCAGTCCAGATCCAGGCACACATTGACAGGCAGGGAAGACGAGATGGTGCGAGTCGATAGTGCATTAGTCTAACTCGGTTCGAAGGGGAAGCTGCGGATCTGGGTCTGACAGGCACAGGAAGGACGCCAAAGAGCTGATGCGTCTGATAGAGGGCTTTGTATGTCATGGTTGTACTGGCCGATCCAAACATTGCCCCCATTTGTTTGTAGTTACTCCAAAGTTACTCCCACAGTGTCTAGTACCCCATTTGGGAAGCGGGACTGACCCCTATGCTTCTAATTTCTCCCACTTCAATTATCCTCCAATTCCACACTGTTGCTCAAGCGCAAGACGAGTTCGCCGTGCAACGTTTGATGCCTAAATCTCCGTGTGTTGTTGTCGCAAAGGCGGGTATTATAACTCTAGCTAATGGCACCTTCAGCGCTGGTCTCTTGTCCACTTTTCCTCTGCACTTTCAACTATGTCGTCTTCGCGTAGCTACCACCCATACCACTCCTTGTCTCGTGCAAATTTTCACGGCCCAAAACCCTTACTTTCTCTACCTCCTCCTGAATAGTGATGTCGCGGGCTCGGCCCAGGCCCGCAAGCCGAGCCGAGCCGGGCCCGGGCCTGGTCAAGCCGAGCCGAGCCCGAAACAAGGCTTGGGCGGGCCCAGGGCTCGGGCTTGAGAAATTCCAGGCCCGCCAAGCCTCGCAAGCCCGGGCCTAGATATATATGTCCGAGAGCGCGCCGATGGCGCGAAGCGCTCACGGCATTTTGGCCTAGGAGGTTTCGGTGCCGTCAAATGCCGAACTACATGGGCGCGAAGGGTCGTTCGGCTGACCGGCACCGCTCGAAACTGGCTGATGGTACTATTTTAGCCCCCATGTGTCCACGGCTGTGATCGCATGCGATAACTTTCTATCCTCTATCTAGATTCCTCTCGGCAGCTGTATTGGAGTACATTGATGTCTTCTCAAGACTCTGAAATATCTTCAGATTTTTTGGACTCCAGTTGTAGAAGATATAAACGTTCCGATGTTGGAACCAGAAGTGGAATCGGATTTGGCGGGCGTTTTGGAGTGTGGGAAAATGTTGCAAAAATCTTCCTTTTCATTTCTTTTATGCGCTGTAGGACTTCAATTGGACTCAAAGTTTGCCAGACCATAGCTGTGGTATATACACGTATCCCCTATCTTTCCCAGAGGGAACGGGCTCGGAATGCGGACGGGATCATGAATAATTCCACATCAGGGTGCGTGGACACATCAGGGGCTAAAATAGTAGAAATCGGTGCCGGCAATCTGTTGATCCACCGAATTGCAGCGGTGTTTAGTGGTCAGAAAAGACCTGCATATCCCCCAGCAGAGTCGTGGGGACTTTAGTGCCTTCTACGCACACACAATATGCATGTACACTAGCATAATGTTTTTTTTTCTTGGGCTATGAGAAAGCCCGGGCTTGGGCCCGGGCTCAGGGCTTCAGGCCCCGCACTCAGGGCTCGGGCTCGGGCCTGAAGAATTTGAAGCCCGAGCCTCCCCAAGCCGAGCCCGAGCCCGGGCAGTCAGGCCGAGCCGGGCCCGCGACATCACTACTCCTGAATCTTCTTGGCTTCTTGATGCATTCCACCAGTCTAAGCTCAAGAGGAAAATTGGTGTGAGGAGGTCTGGTTGACACTCCCGCCCAGAAACAACACATATCGCTGGGAGAAAGACGGGAGAAAATTGAATTTAAGGGTGGCGTCGTCACACCTTCATGGGAGAGCTATGGGACTGGGTAAGGAGGTCTAAACGGCCAAATGGAGGGCACGGCAGGCACCCTCCGAGAGCCGAGCAAGGCGCTCAAATCCGCTTAAATCCGTGCTTCGGCTTCTCTGGCAGGGATGGCACCGGATCCGAGTTAGACTAATGCACCCTCTCCTCGAGATGGTGCATCAAAAAACCACAGTACATGATCCGAGGACAGTCCCGTTGATGGTAAACGGGAAGAGAAGAGACGGGTGCGAGAGAAAATGGCTTCAGACAAAACTGCTGGACAAGGAAGTCGTAGGGACAGCCGAGGAGAAGACAACTTTTGTAGTGTGCAGAGCCTACCAGCACCGACAAAGAGGAGTCCGCCATGGGAAGGGTAAGAGACCCGAGCGAGAAAGAGAAAGTTCTCGCCAAGAAACTGTCAAGTTCTAGTGTTGTTGGCAAAAGTCTGCCAGCCTGCCAGCCAGGTTCTGCCAGCCAGGCAATTGCCGGCAGAACCTCCCAAGGCCGGGCAGAACCTGGCAGAACCCTGGTGGCGTTGCCCAGGCGGCGATTTTTTCCAACATTTTCCAGCTTATTTTGGCCATAAGCACCATCAAAAAGTTGACCGTTACGGTTTCCTTGAGTATTTGAACCAAAGCGGATCACTTGATGACCGAAAACAAGATTGATGGCGAGGCGACGGGCACTGATGGCGAATATTGAAGCGAAATTCGTGCGGCCCCAGGCTGCGACGCGTCGAGGTGCGGTGAGAAACCTTGCAACAGGTACTTAGACCACCTAGAAGGACAAAAAACATAACTTTTTGAAGGATTTCCTTATTTAGTTCAGCCAGTTCTGCCGCAGCCGGCAATTGCCAGTTCTGCCTGGCTACTACTGTCAACTGGGAGCTGATCACGTAGCCGGATAAACGGATAAAACAGTTTTGGCCAACACGGTAAGCACTTTCACGTAAATAAAAGGGCAACGCAGAGTGGGAGTCGAACTCATGCGAAGAATTTCAATGTTTGGTTCTGATTGGCCGTGGGATAGTGAAAATTTGGCGGGCGCCCTGCACCATTAGGGCGCTTCAGGACCCACTACCTAAAGTTAGTGGGCATGGGTGCGCTGCCAGAGGTAGCAATGAAGTAAATTTGAATCTAAGTGAATATTCACACTTTTTTTTGTATCTGAGGCTGGCGTTTCATAAAAAATCTATTGAGTATTCATTTGACATCGATGCAACACAAACAGTAATTTACAGTGCCATTTCTGTGGCTAGGTGCTTAAAACAAGGGAGTATCCTGCAGCTGTGAGCAGCTGCCGGACTCCGAACGCGTCGAGGACGCGTGGGGTACACGTCGCCGTGCGGCGCACAGAGATGTTGTTGTTATGGATATTAGTCCATTTTACTTAGTATTAGTTTCTACGTATATCATTTGTACCGATTTCGAGTCCATTCCCACGGTTCAGAATCTGAGTCAAGAGCTACTGACTCGTCGTTGCGTTCCCGCAACTCCGAGCGGCGACAGAGTAATGAGTCAGGCCAGTTACTGATGTTGTGGGTATATTCGTCAGCAGAAAAATAAAATCCCAAAAAGGAAAGAGGGAGGGGAGAGGAAAGAAGAGAGAGGGAAGATTCACACCGGCTGTTCCAAATTTTGGATATGACTCAGAATGCATCCACCTCCACATAAGTGCTTCCTCACAGAATTTTTTTTCGGCCTGCGGCGCCAGTTTTTACCTGCGCGGCTTTACCCGGGAAGCTGTCAAGAAAATCGTGGGGAATTGCCGTTTTCGATTAAACGACCGGGTACTCGTGTGGTGCCGCAGCCGGTCGCGTGCTGATCCAGATACTGGCGCGCTCCAAAAGGCAAATCCCTCGGCCGAGGGCCCGGCAAGTCTCAAGGCAGTACACAGCATGCGCAAACATCTGGTCAATTGCAAGCCAACCACGCGTTCAAATGCGTGTCCCCTCGCACCCTAAAAATGTAAGACAACCCCTCTATGTCGGGCTGGGTAATCCACCATAAGGGGCACAAAAGAGGCCTCAACTTTGCGTCCAAAGCTTTCGAAAATGCTGATACGACGATTCAAGTATAGTCCTTTGACTTATTCCACTGCTCTCCAGCGACATCACCAGCGACGTCGAGTGTAATCTGTCTGAGTTCTTCAGCAATCCCTTTTCCATTGTGTCCATGTATCAAATTCTTGAATTTTTTCTTCGCTGCGCGAGCAACAAAATCAGCACAGCCAAATGGTGTGTTGATGGACTGCTGGCATAGTATCACCCAGTGTCTTGTAACTTTCAGTTTCTCTCCACTGCCTGCTGCCGAGCAAGCCCGATTGCTATATATGATATCCCGACTGTCCCATTTTTTTTTCTTCGCTGCGCGGCTTGAGTGAAGGCTCCGAGTTGGCCCCGAGCCAGTCAAAGGTCTGAAATGGACTGAGAAGATATTTTTGGAATGATCCGGGCCTTAGCCCTCGACAGGGAGGCGTTCGACGGACGCAGGAGTTCCGCAGGCAGCGGGCAAGCAGCGGGGATCAAAATCTGCCCGCATTTGGGAATATGATTAGGTAATACTGATCCTGCAGTATCTACCCACAGCATCAGTAACCGGCCATGGCCCATGAGTCAGAGTGACTCATAGCCTAGAATTAGTATATAAGTAACTGAGAAACCATGTAGCCGGGCACTCAATCTTGAATACAACTCTCATCTCGCTGTTGAAATAAAGGTAACCACGGCCTTTACTCGGGATTAGCAGAAGACCCTCGCAAACGCGCAGGGGATTCATTCGCAAACTACACGGTAGTTATACTAAAATCTGCCTGGAACTACTTAAACTAAAGGTAGGTGAATCAAACCAACTGGGGAGTATTTTACCAAAATGAGAGAGAACAACACAAAACAAGGTAAATGAAGAGGATAGATTAAGGCACAGTACCTGTTGCCTTAATACGCCAGTCAACGGCGCAACACGGCATCGGAGATAGCGAGTGATGGACTCGGAATTCCAACACTCGCCCCATTTCTGTCTGAATTAAGTCTCTTGAGAGATCCGCATCTAGCAATCTCTCGCCTCGAACACCAGCGTCTTGCATGTTCATCGCCCTCTGAAAGGCCCACGTCTTGTAGCCTTTTGTGCAGTCCACCAGTGAACCCTCGCGTCTTGCAGGTTCATTTATAGTCGCTGTCAGGTTGGTTTGAATTGAGTACCAGCGTCTTGCATACTCGATACCTATTGAAACCAGTTGAACCAAGGTCCTCTTACGGGGATTCCATTGAACTCTTCGACAGAGATCATCCGAGCTGCAGAGCAGTTCATTTTGTAACTACAGTTACATCAAGGGTATTTACGTGTTGATTTCGTCAAAATACCGGTTTCCTTAACAGTTGTACGCGCCACCGTGGCGGCAAGAATGCTGTACGCGACACCGGGCGGTAGATGTTAAGTCCGCGTCAGAATGTCACCTGGAGGAGCAATAGCGTGGTGGCATGCTCTCGGCTCGGACACACCGAGCGCGACTAGGGCCCAAGGGGCGGCAGGGTGTGACAGTGGGTGGTGTTCGACTGCATGTTAAGCGCATCGGTAGCGTCGGGGGAGGGAACGAGTAGGGGAGAGGAGGCGGCGGGTGGTGGTGGAGGATGAAAGAGAATGATTGTTTGGACAGTGAACACGAGCCGGCTCGACTTCTGTCGCCAAATCGCAGCAAGGAACAAATAGGACACACAAATTGCCCGTTTTGGCGGCACGTGATGGGGGCGAAATCTCAAAAACTTCCGTCCTCCTTCAGTGAGTTTGTTCCATGGCACAACATTGTCGATCCGTTCCAATGACCTGATATTAATCGTTGGTCGCACTTTTTCTGTGCTAATTTTCCGCTTCTCCAGGGTTCCCTGGATCCACCGCGGTGAGACTGGAAGTCTGCGGCCGTGAGATCGTCTTTGGTGCTTTGGAGAGGTCCAGGGGCAATAACATATTTTGGCGCCTGTACATTAGATAATCCCTGGAAACCGGCGTCCCTCAGGAGACCGTGCCATGTAATGCTACCTACCTACATACCTACCTGGAACACCGACAGCGCATACCGACAGCGCGAGGAGCCAAAGCCACAGAAGCCAAGTCAAAGACGAAATATGGTCCATCGACGGCTGATGTTCCCTCAGCGGTCAGACAGCCCGGCGCTGCATGGGGGGTTAATACGCCTTTTAAATGAGGTAGCGCCGAACTCTGAGACACAGGAGGAGATCATGGAATTGTTGGAAACGAACGGCAGCTTGATGGAGATTCACTAGTTGTTTCGGAGTATCGATTAAGAGGTCAGTCGCTGAAATGATTTGTAGTCTCTCTAGGTACTAATTTAATCGTCGGTGAACACTTAGCTACAGCCATGTCAGTGATAGTACCGAGGAATGTGACATATTGTTGAAATGGACCCTCGGTCCAATGTCGTCACTTTTTCGAAACTGTGCTTCAGGGTTGTGAAGCGGTATACAAGGACGAAGTACCGACAGTAGCGAAGCGTATCGTCCTCAACGGAGCGCCACAGCATGGTGAAGAATTACAGCGCGCAGTAATACAAAGGTGTACTGGGATACTTATTGAACAGCTGATAGCTAGGGCTAGGTCAGGATAACAACACCGGTGTCATGTTGCACCTCCGAAGAGACACCCAAATCATTCACCTTTAAGGTGAACTTCATCGCCCCGCTCAAGCCGCCAGTTGAGTACGAGTCATCCCCCGCCGAGCGCGTCATCGCAGTGCGCTCCGGGGAAAGGTCCACGGCGCTGAGCTGAATGGACTGGTGCTCGCTGGCTCGTGGGTTTAACGTGGGCAAGACAAGCTCTTCCCCGGTGCGCGTGAACCCCAGCTTCGTGTGTCGGTAAACACGGCACGCCATGATGCTCGTCAGCGTCACGTTCGGGATGATCAGAAGCCCGTGGTACAAAGGGTTGGCGTTCGGGACGTAGACCATCACAGTGGTGAAGATGTTGCTCACCACCGTAGCCCTGGGGAAAGGGAAGCAGTGATTAGTAGCGCAAGCAGGGTGCGGACAGTGCGACGCACATGTAGTACATTTGTCCTTCATCAAACAGTGCTTTCGAGAAGGCAGGCAAGTTTGCGCCACTGAAGAGCTCTGTAACCTTGTCTCTCCGCGTCTGCTGCGCGTGCGTGAAGTTTGAGACCAGTCGGTAGGAGATGGCGAAGAAGACGACTGTGGCGTGGATTGTTAGGGTGATCCCAGACGAACCAGAATACGGATGGTGGCGCGCTAACAGGACGCACTGCGGCGGGTTCCCGAACGAAGTCGCGCGGGCGCTGATTGGGACGGCTACCGACGTCGCCACGGTTACCGACGTCGCCACTCCCGCGAGCGACAGGAACCCGAAAATCACGGTGACGAAATGTGAGCCGCCGTATATTGCGCGCACACGGAAGAAGAACAGCAAGGCCGTGGCTGAAACGGCGATTGGGTAGAAGCTATTGAACACGATAAAGGCGGTGTTGCATCGAGCCAAAGGATATGCTGAATGGGATTGATTTCTGTGTTCGCGGGCATCGGTCTAAGGCTCACATGCGAACAACGTGTTTCCCAGAGTGTAAATCAAAGACGCGAGTCTGCTCGCTTTCATGTTAGCAAAATGAGAAAGTACCCATAATTAATTCTGGTTTCACTAGAGTACATATGCCGCACTGGCATAGCCCGCGGCGCAGTCCTCCGCAGCCTCGCTCGCCTCCCTGCGCCACGCGTGCAACATCCCGCAGCCGCAGCCGCAGCCGCAGCCGCAGCCGGCCGCTGCCGTCGCGGAGACGTTCAGCTCCCCCTCGACGGTCCCCTACGTGCTCGCGATCCGCACGTCGTCCGACAGCACCGCACGTCGTAGGGAGAGTCCAGCAGGGGACGCAGAGGCTGTATCGGATCCTGATATCCGAATCCGCCTACCTGATCTGGAAATTACGGAATGATCGGAGAATCGCTCGGAACGGTACGCCGGCGACCGAACAAGAAATAATTAATCGGTGGAAGTCCGCCATAAACCAGCGACTGCAAGTCGATTTGGTACTAGCTAACAGGCCGCGCAAAGGCAAACGCCCCGCTCTAGCGCCACAGTTGGTCATCACCACCTGGTCCGGAACACTGGACAACGAGCGAAACTTACCGGCAAATTGAATCCGGGAGCCCAGAGTTTTAGTGGGTAATCGCGCCTTCACACAGACCCACCCCCGACGACGCAGCAGCCGAGGCATTGGGTGACGTGATAGTCCCACACTACCCAATGGGTGTGCACAATGCATTTCTCTGGGTGGTGGAAACCACTCCCATCGGAACTAACATTCCATACTCTACAAACCGGTCGGGTTAACCCATTGTTAATTGCTACCGGCTAATGTACCACCAAAAAAAAAAAATGAAGGACGTCGCGCGCAGCCTGCACGGTGGGCGGCCTCAAAGCCAGTAACTACCGTCCTTCCGCTCCCCCGCGCACTTCGTCCCGTGCCGAAAAACAAGTGCCACTCCCCGCGAGCGTCCTGGATGTCGGGCGCACGGGCATGGGCCGTCGGAGTCGTTCCGCCATGGCACCTGCAACGACGAAGATCCTATACGCGGTGCGTGCATTCACTTAATCACCTAATACTTGACGGCTATAATCTGTATGCACTCACTGTAATCGTAGTCCACTGTACACACACATCATCATGTAGCTCTCCTTAATTTTAATTCTTGCAGTGCATGCACGACTTGAGATGATAGTGATACGAAGAGGTGCACACCGCAGAATCTGGATGTCGTTCCAGCCAAATCGCGTCGTTTTCAGTCGCGAGATTCCGGCAGCAAGCCCAAAACTTGAGCATAAATCAGAGACCTCAGAGGAGCCGACACATCGATCCAAGAAACATCCAGAGCAACTCCCAAGACGCCAGAAACTTTGAGGCAGAAGAAGAAGAAGCGGTACTGTCACAGACGTGACTCGACGTCTCGTGACTGACCAAAGGCGCGTCGCGTCCTTTTTGTTGTGCTTTGTATACTCCACTCAGATTTCTTTTCGCTGGGGAGCGGCAGTCGAAATAGCTGGGAGTATAGTTATGGAAGTCTTTGCGGCCATCTTGCGCCGGCGGCTGGCGTCCGCGGGGGGCGTCGCGGGCGAGCTGAGGAGACGCCGAATGTGGGGGAGAGCGGTGACGGGAGCGGGATGCGCTCTGTGGGTGTGGTCGAGCGGCCTGATGCGGGGAGGCGCAGGAAGAGCATGGCGCGCGCGAGGGGAGGTGCCATGGAGTGACTATGGGCTGTTCTCTTGGAATTGTGCCGCTCTCACATAAACACCATTGACAAGTTTGAGCGCCGGCAACAATATGAGGAGCGGCGGCACGTTATCCAAAGATCTCCACAGGATATCAAGAGCCGGCGGACAGAAACTCGCGACAAGAGACCTTCGAATCGCGAGGCATAGGTGTCCCACAAGTCTAAGTCGGAGTCACCGGTGCGCGTGATTTCCTCAAAGATGGTGGCGAGGACTTCAGTCGGTGTTGTGCATTGCTTGTACGGACTTCCTTCCCGAGTGGTAAGTGAGAGGGACGGAGGGGATGTGGACGAAGAGGTGGTCGGACAAGAAGAAGGAAAATAGATTGATGGCGGCGTTACCGCAGTGGCCGGTAATATCCGAAGCCCGAAACATGGCGTTCGGCCGAGTTTCTCCGGTATTAGTTTGGTTGGGTTCAGTGGATTCAGTTTCGCCGCAAGAACACATAATTCATGGAATTTTGGAACTCAAGGCTTAAAATAGATACCAAGTTCTCTCCTCTAGACTTTGTTGGAACAAAAGAATGCTTAACCAACGTATTTTCCGGATGAACACCACTGATACCCGTAGCTTTGAACGCGCTCCGGAGTCAGCTGTAAGCAAAAGACTTATGTGAATCTCTTCTGTGGTATATGTGACCAAGCACTGACGAAGCCGCATACTGCATGATTTTTCAAGAGAGTTTTATAAGTATATGGGCAACAGCGCGACTGAAATTATGCATGGACAGGTCCAACTTCAACAGACTACAACCACCGAGGTACAGCGTTCAAGTTGTAGCGTCTGGCTACGAGAGACTAATCAGTTGCTCCGACTCAACAGTCGCCCGCGGTCGGATTCATTGAGAAAGTGAACGCTTCTCCGTTGAAAATTCCAGATCCAGCCTGATGAAGCCACTTGTGAGACAACGACGGTCAGAATGATGGCTACCCACCGCCACGCCGCACTCAGTGCGTATCCCATGAAGCAGTATAACACACCTATCCGGATTAGGGATCAATGCAACCGCGGACGCAATGTTGGCCGCAGTAAGTGTGCCTAGCCGAGCTGTCAGTAAATGTCGACTCGGGCGAGGGTGGTATTGAAAACAGACAGTGGAATCCTGGACTGGTGGCATAGCACTTCGAAACTGAGGCGCCTGGATTGATCTGTGGGTGTGAGTGAGCTAGGCTGTGCGTATTTGATTGAGCAGGTCTATGCGTACGTTTGTCCCGAGACTGCGGTCACAGAAATCGGTGACGAAGTCTAAGCAACTCTCTTGCCCAGGGATGTTTGGGAAGCATTGATAGCTGAAGCTCAAGCTGAGACCCGGCACCACCACCAACGACAGCGCGGCGAAACGCAGCAGCATTCAATAGAGAGTAGGCGGAGGATGAGTGTTTCAGACTGTAGCCAATACGCTACATACTTAAAGCTTTGCTCCACAAGATCAGAGCAGACTGACAGCGGCTAGTTGACAATTGAAAGATCGTCCCTGAGGACCCAGTGGATACAAGCCGGTGCATCGACAGCGGCTAGGAGACAGTCGGACACGGAAGAGCAGCCCAACAGCGGCTAGTTGACAGTTGAACAGAAAGCCTATTAGCCGCTGAGCCCGAGTGGCTACAAGCCGGTGGATCGACAGCAGGACCCCCGGTTTGTTCCACCAAAGGCCAGCCCCTAAAATCGTGCGAAAGGGATCCAGGTTCCCTTGAAAACTTCCGCCCCCGTATCCCGTCTTTTCAAAAAATTTCCCTCGCCGCCGGTCATTTTTTGTCGGGATTCACGGTAGTTCTAAGCGCCATTTCGCCGAGAATTATTGGGATCTGGCACATGGAAAACTTGGTGGAAACATATTTCTTTTCCAAATTTGTCAGGATCCGGATCAGGCATTCGACCTGATAAACCGGGGTCCTTCGACAGCGGGTAGGAAAGCAATCATAGGTCGAGGCTGATGTTGATAATGAAACTGTTGTTTCCCCAATAGATAACGGACCTGAATTACCCTTTGACATCTTAGATTCAGATGGGACATGCACTGGGTGATGTCGTGATGAGATATGCCTACGAGGCACCGTAAACGGAAGTAAACGCGCTCACCGTGTACTCGACGCATTCCCTTCGTTCAAGTGCTCACTAGCCAATCTACGTCGCCCCCCCCCCCAAATCCGCACTTCAACGGGCCGCTTTCGTTGTAGTTATTTGCCGCGCCATCATTCACGCGTCGATGTTTGGTTGCATATCTCCACATCCGCGGTCGAGAAGGGTCGAGACGCGTCTGAGAACTGGCTGTATTTTTCTGCCGCGTCTTTGATGGTCATAGCTCCGAATCATCATTTACCCCATGACGCTGCTCGTAACGAACAATTTTACAGAGCATGAACTTAGAACCCATCGCCATTATCATGATCATGGAAGGCACGAAGGCCCGCACAGAGCCAAGAGATAACATTGGCTCAGCCTTCATCGCGCACTGGTGTAACGAGTTGGGCTGTTTGTGTGTTGTGGTACGAGACGGGAGAGCGAATGTGCTAGGGAAGTCGCAACTTGAGCCCGATGGATTCGGAGAGAGACGTCGGTGGCGTGGCTGTGCGAGCTTGCGGCGCCAATTTGGGACCGTCGGGGAGGAGTTGAGAGTGCGGACCCGACATTGTTCCGAGAGTGCGGAGCGTGGCGTTCCTCTTGGAGATCCGTCAAGAGCTGAGCATAGACTGACAACTTGCAGACGAAAACTTGAGTCTTGAACCTTGGATGGTGCAGCGGAGACTTGAGTCACTTGACAGGCGCGAACAGCGGGGACAATGGGTTCTACAGAGAGGTGCTGTATCTTAAATAACTTACACTGCGTTCAGCCCGGCCCTACTAGTAGTCGTCGATTGATCTAGCTGGATGAAGCCGGATCTGGCCGAGTCTATGTGCGGCTATGTGACCAGATCAGGCGGGTCTAGGCCGCTTAGGCACCGCTCCGACGCTTCCGTGCTGAGCATGTGGTAGGCGGGCAGAAATGTTCCTGACCCGCCGCGTCTATCCAAGCTTTGCTACGGAGCCGCATGACCGTCGTGCTCTTCACTTTGAACTTCAAGTCCAGATTCCCTCTGTTCTCAATCAGTTATTTAAGTTCTCGCGCACTGCCCCAACACACAACACGACCCTGAGCATGTCTTCCCGCTGGCGACAAACATATTGCCATCAACTTCTCCCGTTCGGTAAGCCGATCCGTTGCGTCCGCACAGGTGCCACTCGCCTTCTTGCCTCCCACATTGACGAATTAAACACAATGTACATACGGGGCGAGAAATAAGCAACAACTGGTGGCATTCAGAGGCTGCCATGCACCGCGGTAAGTGGCGGGCTCGACGACGAGTTGCCGATGTGGGTCAAGTCGCCTAGACTAGACATGGCTACGTGATACAGTCAACTCTGTCCTAACCCATACCCCTCGGTGGACCCCAAAAGCTATGGGGTACTGCAGAGTCATGGGTTATCACTGCCAAAAGTTGCCAAAAATCTTTGATAAAAGTATGGTGTACTGCAGAGTATGGCTTATGACAGGTATGGGTTAAGAAAGAGTCGACTGTAGATGCATGTGCGCGGCTAGGCGGGCCTAAATGAGTCTAATCCCACAGGCACAAAGAGGGACTAGGGCCGGGCTGAACACTGTGTTAAGTAGATAGTGTAAACATCACGGGGCTTGATTTGATTCCTGCGGCCATCAGAAGTGCGATTGCGAGGTGGTGTCTTGAGCGGGCCCAAGATGTTTGAGAGGCGAGGAGGGTTTGAGCGCCGGATATGATCGGGTGGACATGGTGGAGGCGGTCAATGCTATCTATCGAGGCGTAGAAATGTATATTAATTAGCGGTTGCAATTCGTCATTCCGAGGAATTACTGTCAACGACTGGGTACTTGGCTACCTAAGATTTGAACTCAATAGGCAAAGCCTGTGATTCATTTGACACCGCCCGGCGGGGTCTAAGAGGAAGGCATACATCCTATGAATAAGAGAAACCAAGTTGGCTGAATTTAAATGGGGACCTGCTTGTTGTCTAAATTTTCTTTGGCGGGATGCCAAAAAAGGTGAAACCCGGGGTAGTTGACCACCCACCCGAAGATAACATTCAGGAGGAGATATTGACCTGGGTGAGTCTGGATGTGTTCTACAAGGGCAAGTGCGGGTCCAGAGAGCCGAAATATAGTGTTAGTTTACGGCTGCAGTCAGGGCTCAAGAACGATGTCCAGAAGTCCTGGATTGACGAAGAATTGGTGGAGAAAGAGCCTTGAACGTCTGTTGATGGCCGGTGGGAGTTAAGGAAATGATGACATCACCCTTCGGCTCGTGATCGGCCGGGGCACAACTTCGGATCAACCCATCACTTTGCCTCCAAATTTGAAATGGACCAGCGTCAGAGGTCCTATTCCCTCCCTCGAACTTATCAGTATCCTGCATCCTATCGGCTTCTATTGACCAAGTGGTCAACTGCCTAGGGTGGTCAACTACCCAGTCTCCGACAGTACACACGGCACCGATGCTGAATGGCGCAAATTCCGCCACAGCGTTCGTGAGAACCGCAGATGGCACGAGAGTCAAGAGCTAGAGCTGAAAGGTGCTTTACAGTAATGGGTGAAGGAAATTTACAGTTCGGACTTGTGCTCACCAAAAATAGGGCGAGCGGTCTCAAGACCCTCACATCGTTCAATAGGCCTCGTGATAGAACCGGCGGAGACATCTGACAATCAGCATCGCTCGAGGGATGGCGTAGACCTCGAATGCAAAGTATAAGATGGAAGAAACGAGGGATGCCGGCAAGAAACTAAAAGTATCGAGAATTTAAGCTTGAAACACAGAATGATTCACGTACTGTTTCCGGTCGCAACATGCTACTCCAAGGGGTAGGAAAAAGCTTTCGAAATTGTGACAGTGCACTGGATGACTTGATTCCGTGGGGAACGTGCGTCAGAATCCCGAAGCTAACGGTATTGTTGAAGAAAATGAAGGCTGTAAAACTTAGCAGAGTAAAGGTGCAATCTGCAAGGTAACTCAAGGCTAGCCATCCAATGGCCAGCCAAAACTCCGCAGCGGCAAAGCTACAACAGCGCGCAAGTGAGGGCTCGACTCTCTCCCTCAAAATATCCTCTCGCACAAGCAACCCCGTTGACTCTGATGGCCAATATATGATGAACGTCATGGCCCAGCACTCCCCGAGTCCCGCTCAACCCGCCAACGGTACAAAGGGCAGCCACGGAACCATGGCGGACGATGACGGCGCCTCCGACAACAAGAACAGCGCCTCGGACAACGAGCACGGTGCCTCCGTAGCTGTGCTCACAAACCGGACGAACATTGGAGCGGCTGCGAGACACTATGCAGAGAGGAGCGCCTCTACGTCGACCAAGTCATCGAGGTGGACGTGTTCTTGAATGTACGTCGGCATCTAGATAGTTTCTGTTCGATGTTCGTAATGCTTGCTCTCTGTACATATGGGGAATGTAAGTGCATGGTCCGCAACGCGGAACGCTCAAGCGTTGTGATTAACACATTGCTTGTGAGTAAAGTTGGGAGTATGGACGCAACTTAGTTTCCTCGCCCCAGACTTGTCCGACGGGCTTGGCAAAACGGCTTGCCCCGCTTAGCGGAGCCCGAGATTGACCACGCGGGCTTGTGCGGCTTGGGCTTGGGCGGGCTTGGGCATGTCCTCGACTACACTATACATTCCCCCTGTAGTAAATATCTCCATTTCCGTCCTTTCTCGCCCTGGCTTAACACCTAACATGCATTGCCGTTGTCAGAATCTCTCGGCCGTCATCGCCGACGTGATTGATGGCATCTCCGAGGCCAACAAAGTTGAAGACTGCTGTGTGGGCTTGGACGTTATGGAAATCTAAGTAGTGCCCTAGGCCTCCCCGCTGATTCCCGCCGTCACCATCATCGATCAAAACTGTTTCTTAATGTGCACATCAACAAAATACCCGCTGACATGACTTGCAACGCGCGAAACCCAAACACACTGGCCGCTCAGTCAGATTCTCCGATACACCTATGGCAATTTCTGCAGTATGTAATGAAGGAACTAACCGTATTTAATTCTCCCCGCCACGGCGCCGACTGTGGGTTTTTATACAATTCAACTCGCACCGAAAAAGGTCGGGCCTCGGCTCCAGCCGGGCGAAGAGGCCTTATGCCTTACCTGACGACGACCGGACTGGGTTTGGCTTGAGTTGAAGCCCGGGCTTCAATGAAACTCTTTCGCCGCTGTTACATGTGCTGCAGATGCCTCACCCAATATACTTAAATAAATCACGATGCGCAGCTCTGAAGACATACATAGAATATTTTTCGATCATCGGCAACTTAACCCTATCCATGCAACATTGCAACTTTGACGGGGACTCAATTTTTCAACCACCCCATTCCCAAGCAATTTTGACGAACACAAAGGAAGTCAAGTCAAGCCACACAAGCCCAAGCCCAAGCCTGCTGTAATCTCAGGGAGTCCGAATTCGCCGTTCAATTCTCCTTCCCAGTGAGTTCACAACTAATGCAGTCAAAAAAAGCCAAGCCAAGCCTCTAATCCCAAGCCCAAGGCCACTGTTCGAAGCAAGTTCGAGTCATTTTGCCAAGTCCGTCCAAGCCACATTGGAGAATTTACCTAATCGACTTTCATTAATTATTCCGGGTGGAATGGTCAGCGTTAACTATTGAAATATCAACGAGATAGTGAATGGTTGCCTGATGATCTTGTGCATTATAAGCCGGGCGCAAGCCCGTTTGCTTGTTGACGGCATTTGAAACAAACCACTCTGCTCGGGCCTAAGCCCGATCCACGCCTACAACCAAACGATGTCCCATTCATGCATCCAGCATTATATGACAGCAGCATGTTAAAGATAGTTATGGGAGCCATGAGTACAATGTATTGGGTTGAGTTGATTTTCATTTCCTTTGCGATGAATAGAATGGCATTGCCTCACTTCAACCCCGGTCTCCTTAAAGGATGCGGAGCGAAGAAACATTCTATTTGATCCATGATAAGACTGTTGAAACGGGCGAGTAATGAATGGAATAGTTCCCGCCGCTGGATAATGTCCAACCTGACCTTATGGGTATGTCTGGGCGCTATTCTTGGATTAGTAGTGGATCCTTGCGTTGCTTTTCATTGGATTCATACTCAGCAACTGCTTTGCCCAAATTCACAAGCCCGAACAAGCCCGTTTGCGCGGGCGCAAGCCCGTTTTGCAAGTGGGAAATGTCGCTCTCTTGCCAAACTGAACTAAAGTACAATACAAAAGGTCACAAGCATTAATCCAATTGAAAAATACCAGTATTCCTCCAAAAAACAACTTAACTATCCACAAGCCCGTTTGTCTGATGGCATCAGACAAACGGGCTTGTGTTCAACTTGTCAGTCAATATCAAC
The DNA here is from genome assembly GCA_029204335.1 of Mycena vulgaris. NCBI lineage: Eukaryota > Fungi > Basidiomycota > Agaricomycetes > Agaricales > Mycenaceae > Mycena > Mycena vulgaris. The sequence goes on from JARGYA010000163.1 coordinate 249,127, forward strand.
AAGATTTTCAAACCTATGCACTGAAATTCTGTATCAGATCTCTTTGAGTCAACTAAAGCATCGATATTGAGTAATAAATTTATTTCCTACACCCGAGCAGCCTCCAAATCATGTGTGGCACCGGCCTTTGAGTATTCCTGCTCAAAGATGGCTCAGAAAGAGTCTGGAACTGCAATATGTTCTGTGTTCAGTCCGTGTTTCCTCTGCTGAAATCGCTTGGAGACAGCAGACGGATATCTCTACATGATAGTATAGTGGAGCCTCGCTGATGTTTCCATTGGGAGTCGGCATTGGCATGATAGAGTAATTTTAAGTCATTTCAACAACTTATATTAACATGTCACAGAAAAATTGGATCCAGTAGACCAGGAATTCGAGTTGTGAGAAACCCTCTGCTTGCAAGGGATCGGTAAAAACAATGGGACTACACTGAGTGTGACAAGCCCGTGGTTTGGAAGTGAATTGACAATGTTGCCCTGTGTCGTCCACGGCGGTGACAGTGTATCACCACATCAGTGAGCAAAATACCATAAAGAATTGCAAGCCTTAGAAGTATGTACTTACTGCACATAGTCTATGCACTCAGATTGAGAAACTAGTCCGACGGGGACGAGAAATACACACAAGTCCGGTTCTCGGCTAAGCGAGCAAACGGGCTTGCTAAGCCGACAAACGGGCTTGCAAGCCGATCTGCCGGGCTTGGGCTTTGATCTACACCCAAATCCAAGTCCAAGCCCGAACAAGTCCGTTGGCGCGGGCGCAAGCCCGTTTGGCAAGCCAAAAAGTGAACTCTCTTCCTCGCCCTGAGATAGGGTAGTACGGGAATGTGCAGTGCGTCGACGTCTTCGAGCAGGATACGCTTGGGACGTAGCTTGAAGCAGTGGTGTCATACGACGCTGGAGTACGCGCCACCGAACGCTACGCCGGCACTCGAGGGGTATCTGGGCCGGTGCCGCTGGGGCTCGTTGGTTACGTTCTCGATGCGCTCGGCGACGTGCGCGTGAAGATGGGCAATGCCATCTCGCACTTGCCATCGTGATACCGTGATACGCTGGATCGCACAGGTATCAGGTTCCTCCCCGACAACCCTCGCGATCCGTCGTAGTACTGATATATCCCCTCGTGTCCTCCTCGTGACAGCGTCATGCGATGGAGATCCACCCCCGCAACAGCTCGCAGAGAAGTCCTACGCTTTAACCTCGCCAGATAGCCCATGCGTGCCCTCTACTCCGTCTCCCCAAGTGCTGCGCGTTCATAGCTATGATCTATAACGCTCACCGCCACTCCAATCCTTCCTCATGCAATCCTTCGCTATGGAAACATCTCATTGGTGGGTCGCTGTTATTTGTTCAAAACGTTGCCGTTTACTCATGTGGAGACTTTAATAACTCTTCCCCAGACTTTCTAACGCCGCTGGCCACGTACTTAACGAGCCCGTGCTGCGTTGTTGGGAGCACGATCCCCACGCGGTACCCATCACAAACCGCCGTGCTGCCCGACGTCGTGGCTGGACGTCTCGCACGCCCCAGCCTTCCTACGAACCACTCTGACCCGCACCCGCAACGTGTTCATCGACGTCAGTTGTGATTCCTTATTCCCATTCCAGTCCATTGACCGCCTCTCCTCTTTTATGCCCATTCAATTGCTCATTCCTCAGTGCCAGCATTCCATCATCTGAGAGGAAGCATCACGGTAAGCCATTTCACGGCATACAGTCAACTCTGTCCTAACCCATACCCCTCGGTGGACCCCAAAAGCTATGGGGTACTGCAGAGTCATGGGTTATCACTGCCAAAAGTTGCCAAAAATCTTTGATAAAAGTATGGTGTACTGCAGAGTATGGCTTATGACAGGTATGGGTTAAGAAGAGTCGACTGTGTATATCTATACATCGCTTCGCGCTGCTGACATTTGATAGATTCTACCTGTGGACCCCCATCGAGGTGGATTCAACACCACCATTTCAGGAATCGGCGATTCGGCTGTCTAAGGACATACAATAGCACTACAGCCCTCGACGTAGGCAGTTGATGCAACAGCGAGGGCGCAGAGTGGTTGGGATCGGATCAAGCGGATTGAGTAGCCAAGGAGTGGTGATGATTTCGGCAAAGGATACCGCAGAGAAAGATAATACCACGATTCCGAGGGATCCGAGTTCCAATATTGGCTGCGAAGCAAGCTGAAGTGGAAACCGAACACCGAACGCAATGGCGTTGAGAGAGGATCGTATGCGGTTGCGATCATAGGTTGAGATGCAGAACCTTGGAGAGCGTGGTAACTTACAATCACACAGGCAGTGGGTACCGAGACTGAGGGAAATAAGTGTGGGCATCGAGGGGTGGGGCAAAAGATGACACGCATCGTTCCTTTGTCTGGGACGCAGATGACAAATGTCTCTTGAGAATCCCTAAATAAAAAGTAAATAAATCTTTTTCAAGGCTAGTAGTGCAAAGGATGAGCGGATGGTCGCTGGGCGTAGGCTTATAGCGCACGGTGTATAGCTGTGGATAGATATCCTCCAGTAAGCGGGGTTCGCTGGCTGTGGAATAGACCAAACCGAGTAATGAAGGAAGGGCAAGGAGAAATAGAGCGCAACATACCAATCTGAGGGCGATAAGCCCGCGCTCCCCCGTGGACATTAGGAGCCCCTCCTGCTCGTCCATCGTACAGGGATCGCGGGCTGCTTCGGGACGAGCAGCGTCGCGACGAATAAGCGATTTTCCGCTGTCGTCGTTTGACCTGGGGGGGGGAGGGGGGAGGTGAGTGTGCGAATATATAATAAGACAGGGAAGGGCAAAGGGACGATCAGATGATAAAACAAGAAATGAAACGAACGAAGAAAAAGTGGAGCACGAACACGGATGGAGAGAGGAATCCCTGAATGGGAAAGGGGAGCCTAAGGGAAATAATGATGAATACACATCTCACATGACCTCCCGTCCCAACAAAAGCCCACAAGCTCCAAATTGCGGGCATTTTTCACACTCGCAATACCAAAGAACCTCGGGAGCATCGCCTGCAGAAGCACTCCCGTCCGCAGCCGCGGCTACGGCGAGCTTTCGCGTTCAGCACGCCCAGCATCTGCGCGCGCAGTGACAGCGCGAGCACCTCCTCTCGTGCACGCTCGCCCGGGTCTAGAGGTAACGCAAAAACCTGCGCCCGCGCCGTGGGGGCGAATGCCGCGAAGTAAGGCGCGGCGGACGGGAGGGGGAACGAAGAGTCATGCGCACTAGTACTCACCGCCGTAACAGTGGGGTTCTGCTCCGCCGCCAGCTCCCACCCGTGATCCTGATTGCCCCGAGATCTTCTCCAGAATCAACGTGGGCGCCGGCGCGTACTCGGCGAACGCCCGCTCCATGTCCGTCCCAGCATCATTACTCCCGCGCGGATGTCTCGCTGTCGGTCCGCCAGCGGCGCCAGACGCGAGCGGTTTACTCTCGCGCCGATGGGTCTCGGCACGCCGCAGATATTGCTTCAGCTCGAGGTGCGCCAGCATGCGTTGATCGAGGAGCGCGCGCATTAGCCAGGTCCGTCCATGGACCGCATTATGACGCACGGAGGGAAATGAATTCCTAGGGTCGGGCTGTACTCCAGACCGGCGTAGATGCAGTCTCCGCTGAGAAACGGGAGTGACCGTGGGGGGCGGACAAGAAGAATCATAAACATGGAGATCGAATGAGGAACGACTGCCATTAGTGCATGAGACACTCAAGCAATTGGAGGGAGCCATGCTGAGGCAGTTTGAGACGGTAAGGTTCGGGTTTCGTCCAGATACTGGGAAGATAGATGCAAATGCGCCTCGACGCGCCCAAGATGCGGGATTCAGGATTCGCAGGGCCATTCCGGGGGAGTGAAAAAGGCCACGGCCAGATAAAGTGTCGCGAGAAGGATTACTGGTGGATTGGTTCTAAGGAGCACCAGGCCTAGGAACGAGCGCGAATTGCTAGATCTAGTCGTGGTGGAAGAGAAGGGTTCGGCTCCGGGATGATCTGAGTCATTGATGATCAGCACAGCCACGCTCGCGCCTTGCCTTGCCTTCTGCTAACGACCTGGATTCTGTCCACTCTAAGTTGCCTCCTCTGGTCTAATTTCACTCTTCGCCACAATTAAGACTCCCCAATGTACTCAGAATCCCCTTCTCCAAGTCGGGCGTCGACGGTCTGTGATTCCCTCTGGGTGCAATGGTGCCGCGATGGTAAGTAGATCTGCAGACTAGTGTTTTTCCCCAAGCCGCCTGGATGACCGCAAGACCGTCCCTGTTACGCGGCGGGCTCGAATCAAAAGATTATAGGGCTCCCCATGATTCTTTCGATGGGGTTCCAACTATGCGACTCGATTCGGCGGCCTCATTCCTGCCCTCGATCGTCGTCGCCTCCGGTGCGTCTCCGTGTATCTCAAAGATAGGCCTGTCGATTCAGCTTCGACCCAGCTCTCTTGCGAGTTTTTAATCGACCTTCCCCTATATCATCGGCCTTGAATTTCTACAAGGCCTACGCTATCGGCCCTCTTATCCCCTCCTCCAAATGCGCACTGTTAACTCGATTCCAGTTATTCGTGTAAGCCTTCTGATTTTAGGCACAGCGCGCTGAACACAGCCCAAGATGTGCAGCATCCATGATCTGATAGATTGACTGCCGAAGCATCTATGCATCTGTCCACGGTGCACAGCATCCCGGCGAAGTGCAGTACTTTCGCAGAAGCTCGGGCGTGGGTGACTGGAATTTAAGTAGTCCTTGGTCCACTGCATATCATGATTGTCATGGGATGCCCGGATATCATTAGAACCCAAGATGCATACAGCTTTATTTACAGTTGGTTGACAGTTCTTCTTCTCGCCTTGACAAATAGAAGTAGATCCTGGTGCACCGCAAATGAATGATCCTCGTTGACGAAACAGTCTGATCGGACAGCCCTAGCCCTGGTAGCTCCAGGAATCGCATCTTTCGCACATCATAATGGAAGATGATCCTTTCTCATGGGTGCCATAAAAGAGGGCGATCCATCTAACAAGTTCCTCCACACCTAGCCACACCCCACCATGTCTATCCCCGCCGCGCACCCAGCAGTGGAGTCTAACTCAGGCAAAACCTGTCCTGTTACGGGCAAGTCGCACGAATACCGACCGCCCGCCCTTGGTGATGTTCGGTCTGTCTGTCCGGCTATAAACGCTATGGCAAACCACGGCTATATGTGAGCGTTCTATTCTAAGCCCGATGAAAACAAATACTCATGTGACTGCGCAGTCGCCGCGACGGAAAGAAAATCAGCATGTATGCGATGTTTAGCGGCCTTAAAGCCTGTTATGGGCTGTCGACGCCACTCGCAGGTCTACTGACCGTGGGTGGTTGGATCCTAATCAAGCGCATCGGAAAAATCAACCTCTTCGACCTTGGCCTGCACGGGGGAGTTGAGCATGATGCCAGTATTGTACACGTCGACTGCCCCGCAGGGCAGAAGGACGCGCCGATCAAGATCCAAACAGAACTTGTGGACGAGTTCGCGGCGCACGTCGTCGCGGCGGCGTCCGCAGCCGCCGGGCACGCCCTCGCCGAGGAGGAGGTGGTGGTGATGGTCGAAGACGTTGTTCGAACGCGAATTCGGCGCGAGCGGCTGTCGAAGCCACTTGACAAGTTACATGCGGAGATCGGGCGCGGCGAAATGGCGATGATTCTCGGCGTTTGGAACCGCGCAATTAACGGCAGAGAGGGGGCGCCACTTGTGTGGATGCGGACCTGGCTGGGGGAGGAGCGCTTGCCCGAGGGCTGGCACCCGGACCATGTGGAGACCCTGCGCGATGTGATGACGCGGGTGAGCACGATACGAGGGGAGATGAAGAGGATACGTGAGGAGGAGGCTGCAGCTGCGGAAGACCACTGATAAATATTGGACCCAGCTGGATAAATGCGATCTGTCTGTATTTATATATATAATTTAATTTGTAACTCACTGCGAATAGACTACCGACGGAACTGTGGAAACGTTGGCGGATGCCCCTTGAAAACGAGGCGGGCCCCTGGATTTCAACTGGATGCAAGTCCGTCGACACCGGCTAAGCATACTCTGCGAGTACGAACTCTCCGGCATCGCAAAGGAAGCAGCAGAGAAAGTGGATAAGACGACGTCACAAGTCTGACGACATGTGCAGGTCAGACAGACATGAGAAAGGCAGAGGAGAAGAGTGCTCAGCTGGACGCTCAACTGGAACACATTTCGTACCACATCCGAGTCCATCCAGAGGGGAAAGAGATACGAGCTTGCCCGGCATTATTGGTTTCGTTTCGCTAATACAGACCTGTACGCAGAAAAGGGCCAGCAAATTTTCTGCTGTGTTCTCTTGTTTTGTTCCAATAATCGGTGAGATCGAGCGCGATTCCGCAGTCTCGGCGGAGGAATAATCCGCCGCTGGGAAGCCACCCATCATCTGGACCACACTCTGCTCTGGATGAACGGTGAACGACGCTCGGAAGGCCCAACGTTGAAGTATGAATTAGAGTGTCGATACTGAACGTTGCGAAGGTCTTCGATTCCAATGGAAGTAGAATATAGCGCTGGATAAAATACATCGCCCTCTGGATGATATGACCACACACCGCGTTCGTCGCTACCAGAGATCCACGATCTCCAGCCCAACGTCGCGCATCTGAACGTGCCCTCTATCTGCGTCCTATGACGAGAACATCAACCTCGGGGCATTGGCATGAAGGCGAAAGAAGACAGAGACAGATAGACGCACCGTGTATATTGGCACGTCGGGATGCGGGTGGAACGCTTGCTTCGCGGTGCATTGGAGCACCGTTTAGAGGCCGGGCGGATCGGTGAGGCGGAAGCTTCTGAAGCTGCGGGAACGTTGGAATCAGTAGGAGGAAGTGGGGACAAAGGTGAGAGCAACGACGATTGGATAAGGCAATGGCGTGTAAATGCGGAGGCGCAAAGCAAGGGTTGACCAAAGGAAATGAAAAAACAAACGGGACGCACTTAGGGATTTGGCGCTGCCGTCGTTTGAACCTGGGGTTCGAGGTGAGTGTGAGAATGTAAAAAGACAGGGGAACGGTACAACAACAAATGGAATGAAGGAAGGTAGAAATGGAACACGAAAACAGATGGAGGAATCCCGGGAGTGGGGCGGCTAACGGAGATAATAAAGCAAAAAAAAAAAACGCACCTCGCATGACTTCCCAGCTTAGTAACAGCCCAGAAGTCTCCGAATTCCGGGCACTGTTGTTCACGCTCGCGATAACGAGGAACTGCGGCAGTGTCGCCTGCGGGAGGACCACCGTCCGCAGTCGGGGGTACGGCGCGCTCTCCCGCTCAGTGCGCTCAGCATCTGCGTGCGCAGCAGCGCCGCACGTGGCCGCCAGCGCGTCCTCTCTTGCGCGCTCACGCGGGTCTTGAAGCGGGGAGAAAGACGTGGAGTAGGCCGCGGTGGAGCTGGAGCTGGACGCTGCCGCAGCGCGCGCGGGGTCGAGCGCGGCCCACGGGCCCACACCGGGGAAACCCGCGCCCGCGCCGTCGGGGGCGAACGCTGCGAAGGAGGGCGCGGCGGGCGGGAGGGGTGAGCCCCCTGCACCGGGGACGTAGCCCTGCGTGCACTAGTGCGAGGACATGTGCCGCGCAAGGGCGGGGCATGCGACAGGGCCGGAGTGGCTTGTCGGTGGGAGGCCCTCGATGCGCGCGCCTGAAATGGCCATGATATCAGTCCGAGCGTTCTTTAGAAGGGGGATGAGGACGTGCCGCCGGTATTGAGGGGACTCATACGCGCGGTGAGCTCGTCTTGCTCGTGGCTCGGGGTTGGAAAAGGCGGTCAAGACGAGTCCGGGTAGGTGCTGGAAGGAGGAAGGAGACTGAAGCGAGGAGAACCAGTGCGCGGCGATGAAGTAGCGCGGAATGTACAGGGAGAGGATGGATACAAAGGTGACGAGGTGAATGAGGGAGGACGATGGGATTGTCCACGTAGATGATGGAATGGTGGAGGAAGGGAGAAGACATAGGGGAGGGTAGCGCATGATCACGTTGAGGAGCAGAGGATGCATTCGCGAAAGAAAGGAAGAAACGAAGGACGATGCAATTATGGATCGTAGATATAGTAACGGATTGATACAGTGAGCAAAGGATATACACTCGCGAGAGCAAGAGGTGGAAAGAAAGATGGAAAGATACTGGTCAGCATCTACCCTGCTCAGTGCTTTTATACAAACGGACGTACCTCGGGCTCCTCCCCCTCCACGCCCCGCCCCCACCCTCCGAATCGGTACTCTCCCGTCGTATTGGGACTCCCCCGCATGAGCCGCGTGCAGTGACATCGGGCCCGGTATCGGCATCGAGTGCGTCAAGGGTATGTAGCTCGGGGCGTAGCTTGAAGCGGGGGTCCCATAATGACTCGACGAAGACGCCGCCGGAGTCTGATATGCGCCACCGAACGATACGCCTGCGCTTGAGAGGTATCGCGGACTCGTGCCACTGGGGTTGTTGGGTAGGCGGTCGATGTGCTCAACGACGTGCGAGCGAGAGCGCCGAGGGTTGCGGTGCGCTCGGATGCGCGCCGCTTAAAGCGAGGGAGACGGGAATAGGCATTGAGGTGGCTGCGGTGGTGCGTAGGATGTGTTGGAGGAAGCGGAGGAGGATTGGGCGTAGGAGGCGCTAGATATCGGGGGCGGGGAGATGTAGCAGTAGTCGCGCGCGGCAGCTCGCGCCGCGCACGGCATTGGGCAGCCTCGTCTGCGGCGGGACATTCGGGGTGGGTATGCGCCTATTGGGACGTTCGTCGGTCGCTGCGGTGGTGCGGAAGTTGTACTGGTGGGATCGCTGACTGTCCTCATTAGCATCACCATCACCAAATGGTCCAAATACTCGCAAGCACCCCGTGACACCGGCAAGTGCCGCCAATTCTTGGACGCGACGCGCCAGCCCCTTTCAAGGCCCTTTCCAGCCTTGCTCAGACTTGGCCAGCCTCTTCAAGTATTGACATCCACTTCCAAGCCTCATTCCAGCCCCACCCCGTCCTTAACAAACCCTCTCCTGCCTCTGCTCCGGTGCTGCTATTTCCGACTCCAGGCGTCCGCCCCGACGCTACATCTCGATCCTGCGCGTTTTTCTAAAGAACGCGGCCTTCAGGAAACAACAAGACATAACCACCGAATTGACTCTCTGCTTTTTCCTGTATCTGCATGCAGCTCCTCTCCGCCACATTAATTTATTATATCTACCTGCTGATGGTCCTCTGCGGTTTATGTGGGCTGGGAGATTTTGCTGCGGGACGTGGTTTAGCGATCCATCTTAAGAAATGCCGCGGAGTCCAGGCTATGCATTCCCAGGCGGTTCAGCATGCCGCCGAGCTCGAAATTGCTGCCGCGGCCGCCCCCACGCCGGAACCGGAACCTATTATACCTGTAAGTACTCTTCACGATAATTTTCAAGTGGAAAAATACTAATCGGGTGCCTATAGGACCGTTCCCCGTCCCCTGTAATCGAATCCCCGCCCAGCCCTCCGCCCCCAGGACCTGGTGGTCGTCCCCGGCGTCACCGTCGACTCCCAAAACGGTTTCAAGACGACCCCCCAGCGCCTCCTACGCCGGTGGAACCTCTTGAAACCCCTGCAGTGGAGGATATTCCGCCCGTGGAACCTACCGCACCTCCCATTTCGCGGAAATGGCTGAAAACCGACCCCAATCAGCACGGTCTTTATAAGATCTTCCCCAACTGCCCCACCCACGACCCGGATGAATCCATCTCCCTCGACGATCTATGCCAGTCCTCAGAGTTGCTTGTTCCTACAAAAATTACACCGGCCTCGACGCCCGCCTGGTTTCCATTTGCAAATGTGACGATAGCACGACTCATGACTTGGTTCCATCTGGGATCGAATCTGAAGTCTATTGCCGAGCTCGACTCACTTGTCGAGAATGTCCTGCTGCAAGATGACTTTGACCGCGTACATCTACAAGATTTCAGCGCCGCGAGGGAGAACAAGCGGTTAGATGACACAACCCCGGCCGCTTCTGACGCACCAGACGGATGGAAGACTGCATCAGTAAAAATCAAACTCCCCGCCCCGAAGGTTTCCGTGGCCGAGAAGGATGCAGCAGAGTTTGAGGTCGAAGGTCTAATTTATCGGCCACTTCTCGACGTTATGATTGAGGCGTTCCAAAGCCCTGCGTTTGCCGAATTTCACATAACACCATTCGAGCAGCGATGGGACCCGCATCACAATCCCACTGACAACGACGTCCGTTTGGAACCAGCAGACGTAGATCTCGATGAAAACGGTTTACCGGTGCTGCCAGACGGACATCAAGTAATGTACAGCGAGATCTACACCTCATCCAAGATGTTCAAGGAGCACAATTCTCTCCCTCAAACTGCGGAACCGCGCCTGGAAACGATTATCGCCGCGTACATGTTTTGGTCAGATTCCACCCATCTCGCCAACTTCGGCAATGCATCACTGTGGCCACTCTACACATTCTTCGGTAACCAGTCCAAATATACGCGCGCAAAACCGACTTCGAATGCTGGGCATCATCAAGCATATTTTCCCTCTGTACGCATCTTCCATTCTTCTTCTGTCAGTTTCGCTGATCCTGTTGTCAGCTACCCGCCTCCGTGAAAGATTTTTATCGTGAGAAGTTCGGGGTTGCGCCAACCGCCGACATGATGGCGCATCTTAAACGGGAGCTGATGCATGCAATATGGGATTTGCTCCTGTGCCCCGAGTTCATCCATGCTTATATCCATGGAATTGTCGTCAAGTGTTTCGATGGAATCGAGCGCCGAATCTTTCCACGAATATTTACCTACGGGGCTGATTATCCTGAGAAGTATGTTGTCGCATTGATTTACTGCTGTCCTGACCATTCGCAGGGTTCTTTTAGCGACCATCAAGTACTTCGGCGGCTGCCCATGCCCGCGATGCTTCGTAGAAAAATCTCAGATCCCCGAAATGGGAACAAAAGCCGACATGCGCCGACGTAAGAATATTCGTGAAGATACAAGTTGGTATCGGTTCATAATCGAGCTCGTCCGGCGTTGGATATTCGAGCGGGGGTGTCTCGTAGGTGGGGCAGCAGTAGCCAGAAATTTGAAGGCGAGATCTTGGGTCCCTACGCGTGTAAGCATTCTCTTTCGCGTTTCATATCTTGCTCATAGCGTATAAATTACATAGAATGCCTTCTCGAAGCTTGTTGAATATGGTTTCAATTTTTTTAGCATGTTCGTACCTGATCTCTTGCACGAAGTTGAGCTAGGAGGATGGAAATCTCTTTTCGTGCATCTGATTCGGATTCTATATGAGCACAATCCCATTTCGGTTGAAAAACTGGATGAAAGGCAAGCACTTCCGAGTTCCCGTCATTCAAATCTAATACAATGCAGATTCCGAAGGGTGCCCACATTTGGCAGGTGCACTATCCGGCGGTTCCACGCCAATGTTTCAGAGATGAAAAAGCTGGCGGCTCGGGACTTTGAGGACATTCTCCAGGTGCGCACGAATCACACATCCTATATATTCTAATGCTGACACTTTTGTTGTAGTGTTGTATCCCTGTGATTGAAGGGCTCCTGCCTGAGCCTCATAACACTATTGTGCTGACACTACTCTACACATTCGCAACTTGGCACGCCTACGCAAAACTTCGGTTGCACAGCGACTCAAGCATTCAGTCTTTCCGAGCTGTCACGACGGAGCTAGGTGCGAAAGCACGGCATTTCATTCGCACGACATGTGAAGCCTATACCACGTACGAGCTTCCTCAGGAGCAAGCGCGACGTGCTCGAAGACAAGCCCAAAAGGACTCAAAATCAAATAAAAACCCCTCCGCCGCTACCTCGTCCAAGAAGCGCAAGGTCTGGAACATATGTACCTACAAATGGCATGCGATGGGCGACTATCCAGACACCATCCTCGATTTTGGAACAACCGACTCGTACTCAACCCAGATCGCATGTCATTTTCAATCCATTTCGATTTATATTCATACTGTTTTCTCAGGGGGAGCTCTCCCATCGTCTAGCGAAAAGGTACTACGCTAAAACGAATAAACGTCAATTCGAGCGACAAATAGCCAACCACGAACGTCGCCAGCGTGTTATACGCGCGATGAAGCAGCGCATGGATGACGAGGCTGCGGCTAAAGCAGATCCTTCGCCGCCGGACGACGGCCCCTCTGCGAATCCCCCCAACCCAATTCTGCCGCCATCCGAGACTCCCAGCACCAACATCTTCACTCCTGACAACGACAACCTTTCCCGCACTCCGCCTCGTCAACACCATCACATTTCGGAATCCAAGAAAACACATATTCATGCCCATCAATTCATCGCTCGCCATCGCCATGATCCGGCATTAAAGGTTGGCTCTTTTCTTGATTCAGAATTTTTGAGGGTTATCTGACAATCCACGCAGAATTTTATACCCGATTTGAAATCACATCTTCTGGGACGCCTACTCAACATACCGTACGACGGAGACGAGACTCAATTCACCCCACAGGACCTCGCAGACGTCAACATTGAACGCGAACGATTATATACCCACCAGATCTTGCGCGTCAACTATACAACGTACGACGCCCGTCGGGATCAGGATACACTGAATACGCGGACCCACCCCGACTTTATGGTTTTGGCCCATGAGGACGAGGACGAGGCTTCATCACATCCATATTGGTATGGCCGTATCCTGGGCATTTTCCATGCCAATGTTCGCCACATTGGCTCAAGATCAACGACCAACGGAGTTACCCAGAAAATGGAGTTTTTGTGGGTCCGTTGGTTCGGGCGCGACATGAGCCATTCTGCGGGCTGGAAACACAAGCGCCTTCATCGTCTCGGGTTTGTTGACGCGACGGTTCCTGACAGCGGAGCTATCGGGTTTCTTGATCCTGCAGAAATCATCCGTGGAGCTCATTTGATACCAGCCTTTCACTATGGGCGGACTCCTGAGCTTTTGGCACCTTCAATTGCACGTCATTTCGATTCCGAAAACGACGAGGACTATCTTTTCTACTACGTTAATTCGTAAGCCTCCCCTTCCGCTCAGAGCTGCACAGTTGATAATATTCCCGCAGATTTGTGGATCGAGACATGTTCATGCGGTACTCGTCCGATGCTGTAGGCCATCGTGTCGGCAGAAAATCCGCTTCGGGATTGACTGTTGACCCGGTCGAGGATGATGAAATGGATGTGGACGCACCACTCCCCGAATCTTTACCAGAACATATCGACGAAGCCCCGGGTCTGGATGGCGACGAAGATGATGAGATTGGCTCTGATTCGGAGTCTGTAGACTTGAACGACTCTGATGACGAAGGAGAGGACGGTTTGGAGAAGGAGACGGAGGAAGTTATTGAGGAGACTGATGATGCCATGATCGAGTCCGCGGGATATGGTAATCTGTAGGTTACAATAAGCATTTTTGATAGTCAGTCCACGCAATTTTGCGCTTACAGTTCTCTGCAATGCTGTGTGAAGACCATTTTGGCTGTTTTCGCGCGAAGATGATGGGGGACACGTGACCGTGATTCGGACCTTCAAAAGCTCGTGTGCTCGATACGCGCCGCTTGTCCGTGACCACCATGTCGACGCCTTCGTCCAACTCTACCTCCGCTGCTGGCGCCGTTCCCATTGATCCCCTTCTCACCGCCAATACCGCTCCCCCCACCGCCGCCAAACGCAAATACCTTGAAGTTCTCGCGTCCGCCGCAATCGTCACCGTCGAGCCCACCAATAAGCGAGCCAAACGGGGTCCCTCGTACGCTTATCTTTCTCACTCTACTCATACTAACACGACTTCCAGTGAGGCCAAGTCCACCACGGAGCAACTCGCATATTGTGCAAAGTACCTCATCCGTGCTGTACATCGGGGTTTTGACACTTTGCTTGTACGTGCTTGTGCGCGCTCGTACGCGCTCGTGCGCGAACAAACAAGCGTCCAAAGACCACGCGACCGCAAGACTGCGAGCTATGTCTGAGAACCCGCAAGAGTACCAAAAAAAAAAATTCAGGACATAGTCCATTGGCATCCAACCATCATTTCGGCGCTTTTATTTTTTCGACGCGAGACAAACGAGACCTCAAAGAACCAAAGTCGGCAAGAGTTTTGTCATCTTGCTGATGTAAATCCTTACCTGGACATTGGCATGGTGCTAATCTACGGCGCCGCGCACCACTTCAATCCACCGTCGCGTCCCACACCAAGCAACACCGTGAATATACCCCCTTCGTATGTCACGACTCCCTCCTCGGAAAGTTTTGACACTCTTACCCCAGCGAGCTCGACCTTCAGCTGAAGCATGTCGCCGCCTTCGATGCCATGATCGCCTCCGCTCCGGAAGGCTCCCTGGAGGTCGTCCGCGAGTTCTACTGCGCGTCTGAGACCACTCATTGGCCGTGGCTAGTCAAGCTGGTGCGTTGCCTTCGTTCCCGATTCCATACCAATTCCTAATCTCGCTAGTTTCGCGACTCGGCTTCAGGTGCCAGGCAAACCGACACCAACGCCCTCAAGTACTGTTTTGAATACCTTTTTGCTGACCCTATCGCGGACGTCATGGTTCCCAGCGTGCAACGCGGCGCATCCAAGTCTGACCGTGGCATATACCACCCCATCCTTCGCCACGCCATCGTCTCTTGGCCGATACGTTTGCGCTTGACAGAGAAGGACGATACCGAGGACTCGGAGGAGGATGGGGATGCGGACGGGGATGCGGACGGGGATGCCTTGTCAGCTGCGGCGCACGAGTACGTCACAATATATGCGCATATATTCACGTTGTAGCTCATATTCGACCTTCAGGACCCTCAAGCTACTCCTCGCCGGCAAGATTGACATCGATGCGAACGACTACCCATCCTGATTCTATGCAGACGGTACATACGACCCAAAAGATCAGGAAGTCGGCCTTTTTCGGAGCCACTTCCTCGTGCGCGTGAGTCACCGTCTCTAACATGACAACGCTGCTCATTGGTTACAGATCATACGCCATATTTGGACAGCGCCCGCATCCGCCATTCCAGGAACCACGAAGATCCCGCGTGTATGCAATGCACGGGCGCATAACACTTTCCAGGTTGTGCCTGAGATGATTGGGTATGCATGTGCACAGGTAAATTCCCGCGTCTTCTCTATATCTTGTTAACATTCTACACCCAGGCTCGTACCATGATTGCCACCAGCGAGTGGACGAAGACGGACGGTCTCTTTGATTACGAGGAGATGTTTGACTCCGTCGTAGCCCTCTTCGCAGACAAGGAGGACTCCTGGGCGGTGGAGACTTTGGCGTGGTATCAACAGTGAGTGTCTTTCTCTGTTGTTGTATTAGTTCTCATGTTGCGCAGGCAAGTCTTCGGTTCAAAGAAGGTCCCGTCGTCGGCCGGAGCGTCGGATGCCGCTGCCCCCAAGAATGCGGCGTCGGCCATTCTCGCTAAGCGCGCCCTTCGACAGCAAAACCTCAATGGCCCAACTTGACGCTGTGGGTTATTCTGGACTGTAGATATTCTGCAATTGACTGATCCAGATCTACTCTCGCAGCTCTTTTACTTACAATATCGCGTAAGTAACCGCTAGCCTCATCTACTCCTTCCGCTCACGCCCTTTCTCGCAGTAGTCTCAATAAATGGTGTGTTCCTTCCTCTTTACGCGCGCAGGATGCTAACGGCTTGGATGTGCTAGCTATTCTAAAGTGCTCACGGTGCGTGTTATAGCCCAGATCCTTTGCTAGCGACTGACTATTTTCGTCTTTCTCCAAGTAGCTATAAATCGTCCCCCGTGCGTGTTTCTCACTCCTCCCTCTGCAGCGACTAACTAGCCTTGCAGGTAATTCCTTCGCTCGCAAATTGTACGTCTTTTCTGTTAAAATCCGTCGCCCAAGCTGATTTGAGCTCCTAGCGTGTAACTTACTGTAAATCGTCGTAACTCGCTCTTCCTGTACGTCAATCAGCTCTATTCTTACTTTACTCGTACTCATTGTCTGTCTTTCCATCGAAGACGTGTATTGACCAGCTCCCGTGTATTGCCCGTTGTACTCTCCTTGTTGTTACTTTTACTCTGAATAAGATGGATTTGGGTTCGCTATTATGGGATTTGGATTGGGAAAAGGAAAGCCGGGAGAGAGCCCTGGAAGCCGATTGCAAGCGCCGCAAAGCCCTTAAAAGTGGCTCAAGTCCTGGGAGCCCTGGAAAGGACTTGAAGTATTAAAATTCACTTGGGGGTGGCTTGGAAGCGTGGTTCAGGGCTCGGCAAGACTTGGATGGACTTTTGGGGCTTTCCGGCCCCTTGTAGGGCGCTTTCAAGGCCTCTCCCCTTTTGGCGATGACGGACGCGCAGTGAGTGTCGGCTCAACGCACTTCGGGAGCATGAAAAACGGCACCGCATCAGCTGACACGGCGGGTCTGCTGGCGCAGCGCGTGTATCGATCGACGAGGAATGACTTGAGGCGGCCGAGGTGGTGTAGGAAATCTACGCCGTTCTGTTGCGCGGAGGATCAGCATATGCGCGCGGGAGGGGTGGGAGAGGAGCGGACGGGGATAGAGAATAGAGAAGATACGAGGCGCGAATGAGTGCGAGAAAAGTGGAAGGATTGCGCTGTGCATTAGTTCTGCTCCGCCGTCAGTTCCAGGATCTTCTCCATAATCAACGTCGCCACCTGCGCGTATTCGATGAACGCCCGCTCCATATCCATGCCAACATCAGTCGCCAGATGCGAGCGCGCCGATGCACCTTGGCTGGGCCTCCACCCGCCGCAGATAGTGCTTGAGCTCGAGGTTGCTGGAGGCGGAGGCGTCGGGATTGGTCTGCGCGATGTTGGCAAGATCTGAGATTGTCGCGGGACGAGGACAGAGCGGCATGACGTCTGCAACGATGGTGGCAGGAGCAGGGCAATGCGACCACGTGATATTGCGGGCGCTTACCAAGCTTCGGCGCTTGTGCCAGCGCTTGTTCTTTGGCCACCTTCCTCTTTTGGATGCACCTTTCTCGGTGTCCGGACTCCTAGAATGAGCTGCCCTCTTTCAAACAGCACTCGGCTAGTGTTTTGCTGGCTTGGCTTGGCCCGGAAGCCATGGCTTTGGCTTGGCTTTGTCTGGCTCTGGCTCAGCATTTTCCAAGCCAGGGCCAAAGCCAGCAGCAAGCCAGGCCAGGCCAGAGCCAGTGGCTTAAGCCAGGGCTTGAGCGGAAAATTTTCGCGCAGCAGTTCTTGAGGTTCTGGGGCCCAGATGAGTTGTATTGTGTATCTGCCTATTACTTGAACAATTTAGGAACATAAATAGTCGGATTTAACGGCCATAAGAGTGTTATATCACCTTTGATCTGACATTGGTTGAACTGGAGCCGGCCTAATTGGGACGACATGTTGAAATAACGCGACATTTGCCCATGAACTGGTCAGTAACAAACTGATGCATTCAGATTGCACACTTACCCAGTGAATACATGTAGAATATTTCCTCAATCAACAGTTTAGGGGGTGCCAAGTCGGGCCATGGCTTGACTGGCCTGGCTTGGCTTGGAAAATCTCAAGCCAGAAGCCAGGGCCAGGGTAAGCCAGTGGGAAGGCTTGGCCTGGCTTGACGAAGCCACGGCTTGGCTTGGCTGGCTTCTGGCTTGAAGCCAGGGCCAGCAAAACACTACACTCGGCATACTTCGCTCTCCAACGCCCGCCCTACACGGTGTTCTTGAGGCTTGATCCCGATTCCTATGGTACATAGCAAGACAATAGCAAGAGGTTTTGAGATTTCGCCCCATGCACGTGCGTCCAAAAGGGGAAGGATAAATGTACATGTTTGCCCCACGACCGGAAACGGATCCATTGTGACTGGTGTCACTCACTTCCTCTTTACTCTCTCCGACCACCACCGCCCACCGCCCCGCTATCCTCCATCGCCCGTCCCCGTGTACCATCCCAGAACGACGCCCGAGCGGCGTGTTCACCGCCTCCGCCCGCTCTCTCCCGCCCTACGCGACATTCACGCAATTGGTATGGTACGTACAAAATGGTCCCTTGCCACCGTGCCACTTTGCCTGCGAGTGTTGTGCCGCCGCGCTGCTTCATGTGAGGCCGGGATCTAGGCTGCCCAGGTGCGTGTAATCCTCGGTCCCATCGCCATCAAGCTGACGTTGCTGGGCGCCGACCTGCGCTACGCCGCTGCCATCGGCGGGACTCCCATCACGCGCACCCGCCGCTGCACCGCAAGAGGGGGGAATTCCTCGCAGGCCTGCACTGTCTACTCTTCCGAACAGCCCATATTTTCCCCCTTTTGTGTGTTCGTGCGCTACCCTGTCGCGCCAACACATATGTCCTACATTTTGTATTGTAATAGAATTAAATAGATTACTGCAATGAACTTTGAATTTCCTTTTCAGCTGTTCTCGCCGTCTCAAATTTAATTCTTCTCAGTTTCTCGTTCTCTTAGGTGGCACTAGCACTTCAGAATCGCGGCGAGACTGTCACAGCGGCGCCTCACCTTGCCGAGTGAGTTCCCATTCTGAGCGAAAGAGCAAACATGACACGCCCATTTCCCCTTTGGGAATCACGTGCGTGGGGCAAAAAGACGCCTTCTCATAGCAAGCTAGGTTTGTTTGAGGTTGTTTTTCTCCCCATGTGGCGGGAGGGCCTTGGTCTCCTCTCACTCTGGTCTGCCTCATATAACTCGGGGGCTCATTTTTAACGGGACTATCACTGGGTTTCGACCCCGCCTACGCTTACCCTGAGGCCAGGCCATATATAATCAGCTACACAGATAGGTCTGTCATGATCTGTGTAGGTGAGTGAAGGTCAGCTTAGCTTGTCTGTCTATGTCTGTATAGGCCTGCTTAGATCTGTCTAAGCCTGTCTATATGTTTACGCAGAAGTTAAACACCCCTGATTGTATCGACTAAATGGGCTCAAAGACTGGCGAATTTTCCTTTATCCAAGCCTCCGAGGACAGCCCGGAGCAGCCAAGAACCTGTATAGAGCTAAGTAGGGGTGACCTACACCGGCTATGCTAATGTGTGCTGACCTAGACTGATGTGTGTTTAGCTGACAAGACCCCCCTCATGCCGATGCACAGTATGCTAGACAGACCACAGTTTAGGTGTATAAAAAGGCCCTGTCATCTACCTTGACCTGAAAACAGCTAAATTCATCGAGGCTGAGTGAGTTTAGGTGACGTCAGAACGCAGTGTATTTACGATTCGTCCATCGATTCAGCGACGCACTTCATCTGGTTTGAAAGTGATCTGGCTCACACTTTAGCCGCACCGAGAGAGATATCATTGTGGAGGGGACTAAACAAAATAACTAACATCTCGGCCATCTCAGAACAGACTGAGCCACAGAAGTCCACAGGCCAGCATAGTCACAATATCCGCCCGTCCGATACCTCCATTCAAAGCCCCGCCCGTTCCTGTGGCGCTGGATTTCCGGGTGAGTAAGATCAATATGGCGTTGGGAAGGGGAGCATACCTTGGAGCAACACTTTGTTGGACTGCTGTCCCATTACCAGCGTCACTGGCGCCGGGAGGCCCAGCGTTGGTCGCAGACGCAGAGCCTGACGCGGACGCAGATACAGACGCAGACACAGATGCAGATGCAGATGCAGATGCAGATACGGATCCCGACACGGACTTGCTAGCAGATGCGCTCGCTGACGAGACCGTTCCATTCGCCACGCCGGCGAGCGTGTACAGTGTGATCGAGTTCAACGACAGCGTCATCTGCGCGCTCGGGTTCGCGAGCGTGAGCGTGTGCGTTGCAGTGGGATCGAGCCCCGCCTGGAAGAAGCGCAGCGCGTCGGGGATTTTCCAGTACGTGCTTGCGTTGTAGCTCGTCTTCCGCCCGTCGAGGTCCTGCGTGAGTTCGTCAGCGCACCGCTGGATAGGTATGATAACGCTGATGTTGTGGACGCACCACGGTGTAGACCCAGTCGCCCCAGTTGACGGGCCCGTGGAGCGCGACGCCGACTGCGCCGGTGAAGTTGAAGGAGACGCTGGATCCTGCAGTGGATGTCTGCTTGTATGGATGCGTCACTGTCGCGTTTGGGATCCCCGGGGCAGAGGCGGCTTTCCAGGTCCCGCTATAGGAAAGGCGCGAATCGGTGTTGTCGTAGAAGACCGGGGACGGGAGGGCCCTGCTGATTCGTAGGTACTGTTGCGCTCTGCAATTGACGAAGAAACGTACTTGACGGGGGAGAAGACGACGGCTCTATCGAAGGCGAACTGCTGCGTGGGCTTGCTGGGGTTGACCGCGAGTGTTACTATCATACGGCCTCGTTATCGACTGCCAAAAAGATTATTTTTTAGGTGGCTCACGGTTGTGCGCTCCGTCTTTCAGACTGCTCGTAGTGAAGATCAAGTCTTCGGCCCGTGTGGTGCCTATCTTCTGGGCAACATTGTCGATGGTAACGGCGTACGAGCTATTTGTGGTCCCGTACAGATTGACGCCGGTCCCTACATTCTTCGTCAAGTATCAAATCATCTCCCATAACCTCGGATCACGCACCATGAAACTCGAGATTGAAGGACGCGCCGGGGAGCGCGGTGCTGTGGAACGAATCACCAACACCGCCCTCGCCGGGCTCTTTGAGGAACCCCGACTTTGAGTACCAGGGCTGCCAGCCGTGCGCGAGGCCCGCGTCCGCTTCGAGTCCTTCAGCTCCCCTGCCTTGTTAGCTAGCAGTTTGCGTACCGAAAGGCGCTGCAATCTGAGGGGTCAGAAAGATAACAGCAGGACGGGAGATGGCCACTGACAGTAGGAAATGAACGGGCTGTTGTCCTGGATTGTGACGTTCCAGAGGGACATTGTTTCGGAGGAAAGAGTGTAGTGGAAGGAGTGTGAGTGTCGAGGCGGCGGTCAGCGACCGGGAGGAATTATATACATGATGACTGTCATCAAGGGCATAGGGTTCAACATCTATTTTGACTCCACAGGCGCTTCTCCGGCGACTCAATGACTGTGATCCAACCTCGCTGGCATTGATTGTGGGAATCAGTTTATATTCGTCGTGGGCGCGCGAACGAACAGGGCAGGCTTCTAAGAGGGGTGATTTCGCAATATTCAATTGAAGTGCCCAATCAGGACGTGGAGATGCAATTCCATCACATCTGTCAGCCGAGTGAAGAGCGAAGATCTGAGGTAAAGTGAGGGAAAGATTCGGAGATCAGGGACGTCTGTAGCAGATAATGTTTCCACGTTGTTTGCGATGGATTGGTTTTCCGAGGCAGGAATACATTAGCTTGACTGGTACATTCTTCACAGCAATCAGCGAGAACTCTCCATCTGGAGGGTGAAAAACCGATCAATCCAAAATAGGTCTTCATGCGTCGTGATCTCCTGACCCGTGGGCGTCAGTGCGGCAGATGGAACACGGTGATCGCTAATTATATAGACTGCATTCAGAGGCCCCCTAGACACAGTTGAGTCTAGGTGAGCGCGCCTCTGGGAAGGTCAGTTTAGGTGATTACAAAGACCCTGTTGGGAACTACACATAAACTTTGCGTAGGTGAGCGCGCCTCATGGCTGGCCGTGGTCCGGTGACCCACACTTAGTCAGCGTAGGTGAGCGTAGGTGAGCGCACTCAACTAGACCGAGGCACACAAACAGCTACACAGAGTACTGAAATTACTTCAGACGAAAATGACAAGGTTAATTCTTGTGCCGTCGGCAGGATGATTTCTAGACATGCAGGGCGCGCACTTGTTGCGCACTTGACCAACATATTGAAGAAGGGGCTGGGTAAAAGTGCCGCGCACCGCCAAGGCACTGCCACGCACCGTTTAACTCAGTCCACGAAGTTTCCCCGGCTCCATCTAATCTTCGCGCACAGTTTACTAACTGCAATACATCGTTTGGACACAAAAACCCATAGCTCAAATTTTGCTAATCGGGCTTAATCGGCCTCCGCAATGGTGCAGTTCTCACCGGTTACACTGCTTTCCCTCAGTGTGAGCCTGAGGTCTGCCCCGGACTGAAGGAAGCGAATAATATAGATGTTGTAATTGGAATATTACTTCAGATTTGACGCTCTACCAGTGCTTATTGAATGTCCCGGAACAGAAGTGCCGTTTAACTGAGTGAGGAGTTCGTCCGTGTTTGATTCAGCCATTCTGAAAAACGTGTCCTGAATCAAACTTCCTTGAAGCTCAATTAAACTCCACCGCTTAACTAATGCCTAGTTTTACGGGCCACCATTGTGTTGAACATTCCCACATATCAAAATGAATACCTCGCAACACTCTCACTTACTTTACTGCTCAAGCAGCCTGTGCTGGAGCTCCGAGTGAAATAGGGGACTGTATATATGGCCTGGAAATTGCAGCATCTGTCTCGGATGTGAGGCGGTCCAGTGATAGGTGACGGGGAAAGTCCCGCGACACTGCCGCGCAGTCTCCAGCACTTCGCAGGATGCTTCGTAAGTCTTGAGTTCTGTGCTTTTTTCCTGCCTTCAATACATCTGTCCCGGATCAATACAATCACTGCTGACGAGGTCACTTCGAGCTCAGGTATGTAGTAGGGATAGCAACTTAGTTAAACAACAACTTTATGTCAGTCTACGGAAGGATGGTTAAAAGCGCAGCCAACGATTCTCCGCAGGTCTCCAGAGCTCATTTTGGCAGAATATTTCTGGTACGAGAACGGCTTGTCACGATGTGGAAGAGGGAGAAGCCCGAGTCGTAGGTTCGTTAATTGGGTCGGCGGTCCAGTATGTTGTAGAGTAGATTTCGAAGGTAAAACGTGTGAGGTGGTCTCGAGCCGTTGAGTGCGAAAAGTGCGACAAAAGAGAGTAAAAATATCCGAAAATGACGTGTAGAGAGGGTGAGGTCGTAAGAGGTGATTTCGAAGGTTTGGTGGCTAGGAAGGCCACTGGCGACGATTTAGAAAGAAAGGGCGAGGTGCTCCAATGCTACCTCTGGGCGCTTGCCCTGCACTGGTCGTGATGATGGTGGTACGAGCGTGGAATTGTACGACGGCACTGTGTACGATACAAACAAGTGATGTAATGCAAAATGGGGATAAATGAAAAGTGCATATAAAAATGAATATAAAATAGTTTCCACATGCGGGCCCTCCGACCCTACCACAACGACTTACCCCGTGGGTGGCCCAGATCAGATCTTGGCTGGTGTTCCACCCCAGCCTCTGGTGTATCATGTATTTAACTCTGCACGGGGATCCACTGGAGAGACATCGCATTCAAGTAGATTGAACCTAGTTCAACCATCAGAACCCAAAACTTTAAATTTGGACTCATCGCAATATATGACCGCCCTCCGATCCTTCTTCATCCAATAACAATGATGCTCTCCCCGGTCTTTTCGCTTCCTCCGGTGTGCTGCAGTGAGGAGAGGCTTCGACTGGCCCACATCCGTATTCAGCCCTTGTTTTCTGAGCGCATTTCGGAGGGTATCCATGGGAGCAGCGAGGAAAAACTTCTGCTGCAGGTCCGGTGCATCCTTGGCCCGACCCGAGGACAGCATCCGCAGGGCCAAACGGACATCCCTCTAACCCAGTTTTGCTGGACGACCCGTCTTGGACCCTGTAGATTCGAACCCGTGTGTTGTGCCTTACCGTACATTGATCCTGGACACAGTTGAGGGTGCCATATTCTCCTTGTCCGCCATATTTGACTTCCCATCTCCTTCATGGCCATTATTGTGGCCTTCTGAGCAGCAGTAGCGTCTAAGATGGTCCAGAGGAATGGGTATGTGCAGCTAAAGCAGATTGCGACGCGTCGTTGTGGTGGTCCGAGATGAAAAGTGTCGGATTTGCCAAATGCGGCAAAAGTATTGGATCACATGTGCGCGATGATTATGTCATTTCTTCCCAACAGAGGCGTGTTTACCCCCGTCTTTCTGGGGGTGAGTAGTAAAATCCGAAACCCGGCGATACAATACTTTTTCCGACTCAACAGGCTGACACGAGCGAAACACCAGAAATAGGCCGGGCGGTCGTGTCTTGAAACTCGCGGCTATATAGTTGCGTGATTGTGCCGTAGGGGTAAAAATACCAGCACAGAACTCAGAGCCAGAGCTAGGAGTGAATTAAGAAAATTTCGTTGGCGATTGATAAGCAGGTCCAAGGAGAGACACGTAGTCTGATCAGATGAGACGCCCTTTGCCTAGTCACAAGTGAATCGTAGTCGAAATAAAAACAAAGGCGATAACCGATAACTGGCGAGAAAACCGATGTAAAACCAGCTCGGGAGCTGGTTTTACATCTCGAGGCCAGTTATCGTTTTCGCCAGTTATCCCACGCTTTTTAATTCCATAACTGGATCCATAACTGGGTCGATAACTGGCCTCATAACTGGCCGAAAACCGCTACTCTGACCATCCCTAATCGCGAGGCGGACTCCGTTCTTGAGAGATTGCTTGAGTTTATACAGAACATGGCGTGGTTCAGGATCCGAGGAAAATGGAGAGAACCATTCCACCTAAGCCAAATGTTTTGGAGGAACAAGACCGGGGGGAAATACTGGGGTCAATGGATAGACCGGGTTGGCAACGAAAAGACGACCCGAACTTGCGCGACACGATAACCTGAAATTGGCTGAGTTTTAAGACCAGTTGGAAGAGCGCGAATCAGCCTGCCCTGAACCCAACCAAACAAGCCTAATCATAGATAGTTTAAAGTAATCCAATCTCGACTCCAGATCCACAAAAAAAGCTCAATAATTCGCTGGGACCTCTACTATACGTATAGACCGGCGGGATGAGCATCCCCCGGCGTTAGTACCTCATTTTGCCCTTGAAACACTATTTTGTGTATGATATTAGAGGGAAGTCCAAAATAGAGACCCGACGAAAGCGGACAAGAAGATAGAACGGCATAATATCCCTTCCTAATATGTTTAATCTTTACACCGGGCACAATACGACGAGGGGACGCGTTGGCGGCGGTGGGCGGAAACTGCCGAAGAGTTTAGGGCAGGTTGATGGGCACTACACGTGATTCACACGATGACGTTCGCTCGGCAATGAGTATTAAATCAGAATTCCCGAAGTCGATAACTCATTATTTCTTATCTGTCGCCGGTGCCTTCCGCCGCATAGCGTCGGGGGTGTTTCGAGTCTTCGGCAAACCTATTCCATGAATAAATAATGATAGCAAGTTGTGTTGGAGTGCATCAGTGGCAGTGCTGATGCGGGTGCAATTAGTGATGGATAGGCTTTGGCTTGGCCTGGAAGCCGTGGCTTTGGCCCGGCTTAGAGTGGCTTTGGCTCCATGAATTACCAGGCCGGGCCACCACTTTTAGCTTTGGCTTGCCCGGCTTGGCTTTGGCCTGAGCCACAGCTTTTCATCAAGTTGTAAATCATACAAAATGGGGGGCTTACAGTGTTACAAATAATTATCGATACCCGGAATCCATCTTTCCAAGGTGCGTAAGTACCCTGGGATGGATTTAAAGTCCAACAGAGCTCGTAAATTTAATATTTGATATTTCTTAGCTCTTCTTCAGGTCTTCTTCGGGCAGTTATGGCAGGAAAACATTGCATATGCCAGCCGGAATGATGAGAAACGGTTGAAATGTTTTATGTGCATTGTATGTGAGTGGGTATCTCGTTAGTTTTTCTGCGTCTCTTCGGTGTATGGTGAGAGGTTCAAAAGCCACGGCTTTTTAGCCCGGCTTTGGCCTGAGCGAATGCAAGGCCGGACCAAAAGCCATCTCAGGCCAACATTTTGGCTTGGCTTTGGCCTTGGTACCAAAGCCAAAAAGCCGCGGCTTTTTGGCCTCAGGCCAAAGCCAGTCCATCACTAGGTGCAATCCGGCACCTTCGGGAACGTTCACCGGGTCGGGGAACTTACCTCATCACCGACTCGCTCACTCAGCTTGCTCACTCAGCAGCAAGGACAAGTAGTTAGTAGAATACTAGATACATATTCTTGTAGTATAAATACAAGGGCATCTGAGCCCCAAGAAATAGTTAATTTCTCTTCTTTTATCTCACTCTCAAACGGTGATAAGGCAGGTTTGTGCTCAGGCGTGAAATGTTCCAAAAGATGGTATCAACAGGATTCGAACCTGTGACCTCCTCGTTACATGCAGAGTTGCTCTTAACCACTGAGCTATAATGCCGACGATGATGCACCTTTTGATGAGTTCTAGGGTTGGCCACACGCCTATTCGGCAACTGGACTTCACCCACTCTGTGCACCAGGCACAGCCACACTGGTGGCTGGCCCTTCAACGGTTCAGAGTATCGGCAGTTAGCCCCTGCGCTCCTCGGTTAAACATCCATCACTCTATTCTCAATAAGTTGGAAACACAATTGATCAGAAGGCTGAAATCGGCTTTTAATTCTATCAGTTGGTTTAAAACGCAGCTTACGGGGCGGCGCAACTGACGAAGTTTCCAGAGAGTGACGGCGGTTCTTCCAAGGTGCGCCCGGGCCAGATTGAAAGTGATGGGGCAATGCTTCAGCATGGCATCGGAGTAGCAGCGGGGTCAATTGAAGGACCGGGCGCTGGCCATGTAAATGACACGGCGGAGGCAGTTTGAAACTATTTTTGTTTCTGAAGGTATTTCTGGAACGCAATGAGTCTAATTTGATTGCAACGAAGTTAGCGAGGGCTCGTGACTACGTCAGTCGGAGATTTCGAATGCTACGTGTCGCCTGTCGCGATCAAGCCAACCCACACGAGACCACGCAACACCTCGATCCCGTCAGCTGTCAGCGAAAAACCTCGGCAACACTACGGGAATTGTCTTGGGATGCGCTCAGGGCCATTAGTCTTGGCGGTAGAAGCTCGGACTTCGCTTCAGATATAAGGTTTCCTTGACTTACAATTGTAGGACGCCTCAAGCATTGCTTTCCATCGTCACAAGCTCCCTGGTATCCAGCCATGACCAAAATCATTGTATCCTTTGTGGCTCTGGCCATTTTTGCTTCTGTGGCTCGTGCGCAGCCTGCTGTGTCCCTCCTCATTGACCACGGATATCCTTCTACTGGATCACTCAACCTCGGTCCAGTTTTGGCCCAGGTCGCTGCCAAGAAGGGCACTTTTCATTTTGGTTCCACCTACGATACCTACGAGGCCGACCAGTCCTGGTCCACCAGCGTTTTCACCACCTTTTACAAGCACGTCGTGTCGGAGAATGGGTTTGTGGCACCTCGAACCAGAATCATGAGATTTTGATTAGATTTTTAGATGCAAATGGGATGCAACGGAACCTACCCAGGGAGTGAGTGACCTCACAGAGTGTCTCGCATGCCAGCAGTTTGCTACTACAAACGGCAACACCTTCCGTGGGCACAATACGTTCTGGCATTCACAAACGCCGGTTCGCCAAGTCCTTCTATTATTCACGGGCTTTCATGATTGAAATTTGTCGTCCAGTCATGGCTCCCCGGCTCTTTCTCCGCGAGCCAGTTAACTGGGACGATTATCCCCCAACACGTTCAGCAACAAGTCCAGGGCATGGGACCCTCAGTAACCTCCTGGGACGTGGTCAACGAGGTCGTAGGAGACGGTGTCAGCAACGGAATGACCCCTCTTCAGGTCGGCAATGACATGGCCCACTTCAGTGCAACGGGATGACCTCACTTTAGTGTGTTCAAAACAAAGGCGACTGGCCCACGGTCACTGCCGACGGCTCTGGAACGCCACTGGTTACCGACCTGTCTTTCATTTATGCCACCTTCAATACGGCCTTCACATACGCCGGAAACAGCACTCGCCTCGCCGTCAACGAATACAAGTGAGCCCAATCGTGCTTCTTTCATTGATGCAACGCTCATTCTTCGTCAGCACCGGAGGCCAGGACGCCAAGACAGCCTGTGTCATTTCGCTTATTCAAAACATCCAGCAGAACACGAACATTCCTTACAACAGGTTAATCCTCATTCACGCCGCTACTTTCTTTGTTTTGCTGACTACGAATGGAACAGGCTTGCAGTCGGGTTCCAATCGCATCTCACGGCCTCCACTGGTGGGTTCTACACCAAGCAAGCACTCGCCACGACATTCTCTACGCTTGCCGCTCTCGGAGTCAGCGCGATGATCACTGAGATGGATATTGAGCTTGCCTCGGACTCGAGCGCGTACCTCCGCTACCAGGCTGCGATCTGGGGTGACTATCTCGACGTGCGTCGAGTCGCTCTGCATCGGATTTCAAACTCATCCCCTCCAGGCCTGTCTGTATGCTTCTAACTGCTTCGAGTTCATCAACTGGGATCCGAGGTAAATCGAGAAATCATTTCTTCGAGTGCGGCGAGTTTATCCTCCGACTCAGGGACGACCTCTCATGGCGCGGGACCGCCGCGGCTGCGACGCTCTTCGATTCAAACGGCAACCCCAAACCCGCCGCCTACGAGGTCGCCGCGCGCCTTCAGAATTATGTGAGCATATTCTCAACATTTGAAATATACCTGCATCATACTTACAATGTATCAGGCGGCCGGAAACGCAGAACCTTGCTCTACGTCGTCTGGTACCAGTGTTTGCACGATTACTGGAACCGGAACGACTACTACCACCGGGACAACTACATCAAGCAGCTCCTCGAGTTCCACTACGACCTCGTCCTCAACCACGACCGCACCCGGACCGAGCCAGACGCACTGGGGACAGTGTGGAGGCAAATGCCTTACTTTTTTCCCCCACTGGTGTGAATTAACTCACATTTCTCCTAGGAACCGCATGGACCGGACTCACCACCTGCCAGGTAAGCCGATTAGCTCTTGTTAACTGAATAATAACTCACCTGCGTCCCAGTCTCCATTCACATGCACGGCAGTAAGCCCGCCTTTCTATTACCAGGTGAGTTGCATTCGTCATCCGTTCTCATGAAATTCAACTGTTTTCAGTGCCTGTAATATCGCACTGGGGGCATTGCCGTGGGCGTGGGTTCATGGCGGAGTACTGACACTTGCCATGGCACTTGCCACAGCACTGCCTCTGTTTCCGAGAACAAAGACGGCAAAGACATCTCATTGACAGTGTGTGCACTGAGGGAGCCGCCGGCAGGCACCGTAAACGATGATGTGAACAATTGATCCATCCGCAGAATGCGGCGGGACCCGTTATCCATAGCTCGTAGTGAAGTCTGTTCCTCAGTAGCTCGCAGCGCAGCACTGCGAGTTTGGTAGGCATCATTATACTGGGTAAGCATACAGTACTAACCATCATGATAATGTTCGCGTCAGGTTGAGCTTGAAAGCCTGGACTTGGGTCTGGAAGGGATCCAGGTTGTACATATTTGCGGCCTGTCCCAAGCCCTCAGTTAAGTGTGGCCGAGGCTGGGTCGCGCTTGGGATGGAGGCCAAGTTTGATTCGCTTTTTCTTTCAGTGAGTGTGATGAACTGTTCCTTACACAGATGGCGGAAATCTTATGCGGTTTCCAAACATATCTCTGCTCCCTTTCCCTTTCTCTGCTGTTCTTCTCTTCAAATCTTCCATCCCACTAATCTTTCCTCGCTGCCTACCTGCCAATGAACCCATGATTGCTGGGGGCTGCGCTTTTTGATTAGTTCCACCGCATGACTGGCCCCTCTTGGCTTCCTGTAATTCTCGTGACAAAAAATGAAGTAGTGAAGAGTTCAATTGTGTTATTGTCTAGAATATAGCGGGCCATACTCGTCGCCAATAGCTGTTACCGGTGGATTTCGTCAGCGTGTTCGTACCGAAACAAATGGAAACCGGAAATCATAGAAAACCAGTCATTCCAAGAGTTTTGTTTCGTCGGAAGTGCCCTCAGATTGCTAAGGGTTTGGCCGCTCGCCAGGTTCGGTGTTAATCGTAGACTCGTAACCAATCTAGCTACGATCTGCAAAAATGTGGTGAGCACGATGCCGTAAGCAGCAAAGAGCTTGCCTCATTTCTTTGCCAGACTGGTAACGAGTCTATGTCAATCGGTCTTGCGACCGACTTCCCATCACCCTCGGAAGGGCTTGCCGATTGACGCTCCATCAAATCTATCTACGACATCTGCGCATATCTATCCTGATCTGTACTCTAGACCCCAAAAAGCTGATGAAAACAATAATGAACTGCGAGTCCGCGCCATTTTCGTCACTTCGTTACTTCAATTAGTTTCGCGAAACTTTGTAACTTTGATGGGAATTCGTGAAAGTTTGTGATTTTGATAGCTTTCTATGAAAGTTCGTGAGTTAGTATTCGGGGGTTATCAAGCGGCGATTCCTCGGCACATCACGGAGTGATGGGTATCAACAGCTTGCTGAGATTGGCCGGTTAGGCTCGGGTCAGCTGGTTAGTGGTTAGAGGTTGGCAGTTCGGGTTAGCCGGTTAGGGTTAGTGGCAAGCAATGAGAGGTTAGCAGTTAGGGTCAGCGGTTAGTGTTAGGGTAAGATATCTATATGAAAAAAACAGGCAGACACTTGAGAGGAGGGAAATGATGACCAGATTGATATGTATGATTTGTGTGGGTTGTACATTTCACGAACTTTCCTGGAAACGCCAATGTGACGAAGTTTCACAACTTTCCATCAAAGTGACGAAGCTTCGCAACCTTAAGCGAAGTAACGAAGGTCGGTACGACTCAGCGGGCTGCGACATGCACAAGACGAGATACCGTGGAATTGGAGTGCCGACGCCAATCAGAGGTAACTGACACTATCCGTGCCAATCAGGACACTATGTTCCTTGTATTTTTGCAGTCCTACTCCTTTTGTTAATATTAAATCTTACGAACATAAGCCACGAGACAGTGTCAGTCGCCAGAACAAGTTATATTACAGTTAGCATGCGGCCCTACTGCTGACGCCAGTCCTATAAGTATAAGCACTCATAGTATCACAACAGATGTCCTCATGGCTTCACCTGCAGAAAGCGACTACTTTATCGAACTTCCGGTGGATCTCCTGGACTCGTGGCCATGGCCACGATCTCTCAACCCACACTACCGTGAAGGATCAGCGTCAGCGATATCTGAATTCTTGCCAGAATTACATCTACGGTTGCAGACCGCGTACGAAGCATGCAACTGTGGTACAGTAGTAATCATGGTCGCTCACCGGCGTGCTCACGAGTATCTGCAGATCTTATGAGTACACTGTGTTATCCAACCGCCAGCAAAGGTGATTTTCATCCCAAACTCTACCTTGGGGGATTTCTCTGAGTATCTTGCTATAGAAAACCACGATATCTGCATCGACCTGATGAACGTCTTCCTTATCGTCGACACGTATACAGATGTTGCGGGCTCTGCTGAAGCCGAGGAATATGCCGAAAGCATTACAAATGTCTTGCGATTGCCATACGAGAATCGCCCATCCACAGAATGGCTTGGGGACAAGGTTGCGCGAATGTACGCTGTAATCTTCTACGAAAATGGCTACTAAGTGAAGGTATCAGATTCGTTATCAAGACCCTCGAAATCTCGAAACCATCGGACGCCTGGAAAGCACGCTTTATCAGTCACTTCCAGGTCTACATTGATGCTGTCGTAGAAGAAGCGCGGAATAGGAACTCCGGATATATTGGGAGTCTGGAGGAGTACATATCATTGCGCAGGCGTACATCGGGAATGGGGCCGTGCATCTGCATGTGTGATATACAGCTCAATCTCTCGGAAGATGTCCTTTGCGACCCAGCAATCAGTGAAATATGTCAGCTCGCCACGGACATTGTGGTTTGGGTCAATGCCATTCTTTCCTTCAACGTCGAGTGAGTACCAGCATCTCCTGGACCACGTTACCTGTCTCATCTCACTTTCAGACAATCCACCGGCTTAATTCACAATGGCATCGTCGTTTTAATGTATGACAAAAAGTATTCGGAGGCACAGGCCATTGAGTGGGCCACATGCATTGCCCGCGACCTCATCTCGAAGTTTATCGTGGTGGCGAACAATATCCCTCAATGTGGTGACCCTGTGGATTGTGAAGCGAGAATCTACGTTGACAGCATAGGCTATCTCATACGAGGACTGTGGGAGTGGAGCTTTGAGGTATGCAAATACACTCATGAATGGTCGGTTGTAGCATTAACATCCAATTCCCTTCAGTCCCATCGCTACTTTGGGGAGCACGGAAACAGTGTGAGGCGTTCGGGTGTTGTAAAGCGACTGAAGAAGCTTGGATCTCAGAAATTCTTCTAAATTTCATGTACAATTCTGCTCTGGAGAATTTCAAATGATGGTAGTGGCTACGTGCTGAAACCGTCTCCCTGGAAAACATCAATCTTCCGGCGACCAAAAAAATCGTTGCAAGGAGAAGCCAGGGTTGGAATCCCTATCGCTCTTGTATGGCATGAGAAACACTTTACCCGGCGCTATCACTGGCCATGGACTGGCTCATAAATTTACATGAAAATCTCCTCCGAAGTCTTTTTAACCTCTGGCCCGTCCAGTAGAGGTCATCTAGGGTCTTGGGGCTGACCCTAAATTCAACATCCGAGTATGCAAAATAACCCTTTAGTTAATGAGAATATTGACGCTACTTACGGCTCGGGCACGCACGTGTCCCGGCGGTGCCTCGTCGCGAGGATAGTCAGTCTGAGCTAATGATCATGAGCGCAAGATGAATTTAAAGCAGCACCGACCTCGTCGATCCCGCACCCGCCTCATGCCCACAGATTATTACATTTAGCTACATTAGAATGGTCTCGCATATCAAAGTCCGCAGCGCATACATCACGTCGTCCACAAGAACCGGCACCAAGCCACAGTTGTATCTACATACCCCCATTCGTGCCGAGCACATCACATCGCCCGCAAGAACCGGCACGAACCCGGTAAGTTAGCAGCGCATCCTTCGCATACTTGTTCACATCGAGCAGCATTTTCCACTTATTCGGCATGTCCTTTGAGCTCTCACCGCCAGATGGACCTCACACATCAAACATTTCGTGTCCACCCATTCGATTCCTCCTCGCTTAATTTTGACGGTGACTCCCACATGCATGTATCACATTTTACTCCACCTTCTTTATAAGAATATCACTTCGCGTCGCTCATTTGGGTCTTCGGGCCACCCTGAGTCGCGGCCCTGACGCGAGCTTGGCCCTTGGAGCTCTGCTCTGTGCGGGCTGTTTCGGTCACCTCCTCATCAAGGCCCGCACATCCATTGCGTACTGGGATTGGCCTCCGCGTCCTTCCCACTCCGATTCGCTGTGCCGCCCCTTTCCTGCTACAGGAATCCTCTCCACTGAGTTCATACTCACAAATACCAGTTTTTTCATCGGGTGCTGCATCACAACTTTCCTCGGTGTCCCCCGCAGGCTCGCGGCACGGAACATGGTGGCTAAGCTTACCCCAGGGGTCCATATTATCCCCGCCATCACTGGCATTGTTCCCGCGCGTGTTGGTCGAAGGTTCATGGCACGGGCATAGCCATTGAACTTGCCCCGGGCTGGAGTAACACAGTTTCTTCGAATTCCCCATCCACAATTGTCCCCATGTTGTCCCGCCATCAATCGCACCCTCCCGACGCGTGTCGGTCGTTCCAGGCTGGCCTCGAGCGCACGAAATATCGATGACGAATGTACTACCGAGTGCTGTCCTCGCTGATGATATTCGCTTTTCTGCTCCATCTTTTCACCAGAAATTGCTGTTCTTACTCTTATTTTTCTCCGCGTGCCCCTCCCTACCATTTCCGGTGTCTTTTTGTTTCGATAGAACACGCTGACGAAATCCGACGTAACCGAGAGTTTCGCCGCTCTGCCAGCGGCAGGGCGTCGACAGGCAGTATTGAGAATGCAAATTGCACCCGTGATGACGAGAGTCTCGCAAGAACATCGGAGATAGGCACAAGTGCTATGAATGCGGCGTCAGGAGATTGACAGGTCGCATATAGCACACAGCGGGCCATACTCGTCGCTAATAACTGTTACGGTGGATTTCGTCAGCGCTTTCGTACCGGAACAAAAGGAAACCGCAACTCGTGGCATTCCAAGGGTTTCGTTTGGCCGGAAATGCCCTCAGATTGCCGAGGGCTTCGCCGCTCGGCAGGTTCGGTGTTAATCGGTCTTGCGACCAGACTGCCCAGCACCAGAATCATTGTCTACATCAGAATTGTGTTGGAATATCGAATCCACATACACGCACATGGCACTTATGACTGACAGGTACTATGAATTCATTTCCTTCGGATGTGGGCCTCCCAATTACGGTATTTTCATTTTTTCCGTTGTTAGTTTAATTAGTTTGCAATTCGCCTCACAAATTTGGGCAATTCGATTCCCGAGGCTACCGGAGTTCGAGCCGATGACATTTTGGGTTTGAGCACCACTTTGTTTCGCCTTTCGTTTCTTCAACATAAATCTCACTCTACTGCAAAGTCGAAATGAGAAACCCCTCCATTTATATATCATGCGGAGACAGATAGAACATTTTCATAATTTTCCGTGTACAGTACGCTTAGATAGGTGATTAATCAATGATTATTTATTCGGACTGAGATGCGGTGTTTGGTGGGGTCAAACAATGTCGGGATGTCTAAAACTTCGAGGGGTGGGGGAGCCGAAACTCGGGGATATCACCCTCTTAGCGGATTGATCCGAGTTCTATACATCGCTGTATAAAGAGAGAGAGAGAGATAAGGCGTACCAGCCATCTAATTAGCAAACATGGCGACCATCGCAGGAGTCACAGGCAATCAGTTTCTGCCCACCACCAAGGACTACGCCCTCTGGCAGTGGCAGTATGCCACCTCCACCCACGAAGTCGATCATGACATGAACCCGGGCCTCATCGTCCAGCCCCACGGCAAGGACGACATCAAGAACGTCATCGCCTTCGCTAAGGCCCACAAGAAGGCCATCGCCATTCGGACCGGAGGCCACCAGTACAGCGGAGCCTCGTCCACCGGACAAAACAACATCCAGCTGGACCTGAAACACACCTTCCAGTCCCCCGACGACCTCGTCTATTTCGAGAAGGGTAATAAGAGCTTCGTCCGCTCCAGCGTCAGCCACAGCCTGGGCGACTTCAACGCTTTCCTCGGCCAACACCACGCCTTCGTGCCCCACGGCCAGTGCACCCGCGTCTTCGTCGGCGGCCACGTTCAGACGGGCGGCTACGGCCAGCTGGGCCGCAGTTTCGGCCTTCTGGGGGATCACGTGTTCTCGCTCGAGATTATCGATCATGACGGCCAGGAGAAGGAGATCACCCGCTCCAGCGACCCGGACCTCTTCTTCGCCTGGCTGGGCGGCAGCCCGGGCAACTTCGGTGTGCTGACGCACTTCTCGATCGAGGTGCACCGCGACGCCGATCACCACGGGTCCCTCGGCCTGCGTGCCGTGCACCTGTACGACACGGCTAAGCTGCGCAAGCTTCTGGGCCACCTGGCCGAGATGAGCGACGACGAGAACTTTCCGCGCAACTATGACCTGTGCATCAGCGTGCTCAGCGCTTCCTTCGACATCTTGGGGCTCATGGGTGGGCTCGACGACCAGATTAAGGAGGAGCACCCGGAGATCTTCGGTCATGATGACAACCCGCTCTGGCCGCGCATGATCGTCGTGTACGCGCAGTATGTGCCTTTTGGTCCGGACGACAAGCCCGACATGGACTTTTTTGAGCAGCTCAAGACGGGCTGCTTCTTCCAGAGCGGCGTCGAGGAGAAGCCTATGTCGGAGCTGACGGCGCAGTGGATCTTCCGCAACACGCGCGAGTTTGACCTCCCCTATGTCAAGCGCACGTACCTGACCAAGTCGACGACGCTGGTCAAGGATGGCTGGGTAGACTGGGTGGTCCGTCGCATGGATGAGATCGTTAAGCCAACCGACAATGGCCAGTGGTTGTCGGCGCAGCTGCAGTGCTTTGGGGGGAAGAACTCCATGTTTACGAGGAATGCGGACAATGGCACGTCCTATAGCGTAAGTGGACCCCCATGTCAATACCTTCTGAAGCTGCATCATCTCACACTCCATTCATAGTGGCGCGACTCGACGATGTGTATGACCATCGACAACTTCCACAAGCCCGAGAACAAGGGAGATGCCACAGCTTGGGAGGCCACCAACGACGAGGAAGGCATTGGCGCCCACGGGATTTTCAGCAAACAGGACCGCCGGGTGCTTTGGGGCTCGTATGGCTCCTTCGACCTGGACTCGGTCTGGAACGCGTACCATGAGGACAAGTCCAAGTACGAGAGGCTGAGGCAGGCGAGGAAGCGTGCCGATCCTGATGGAATCTTCACGCCAAACACCTTTTGCGTGAAGCGGGCAGCGTGAGGTGTTAACGCTGGTCGTAAGATATCTCTCCTGTTTATCTAACAACGATGGTTAGTCAAGGTCATATCACGTTCGTTACATTGGATTAGGTAGATTGTGCTCGAAGAGCTGTAGAAGAGAAAGACATTACACCAATCATTGTCGCATGTTATCATAGGGCACCTCAAATAGAACAAGGCTCGTTACGGACGTTAGATGAATGAGAAGCGAGCGCGGCGAATCTTGTGGAGCCATTCGTTGAGGCCAACCATGCGTATGTATGCGCAGTTGAAGGATGAGATTAGAGTTGCGGCGGGAGAGGTTGATGAGAGATTGATGAATGGAATAAACAGTCGCGTGCTTATTGAGGCGGGCAAACTTTTCCTGGCGCGGGGAGGTTTCCCGCGCGGACACCCAAATGGCGGCCGTGTGTCTTGAATTCCGCTTTCGCAACAGCAGCGCTGCGTGGGAGGGCGGCCCGCGACTACAGGCACATTCCTCCAATACACCCTCATTATCCAACAAATCCGACTCCCGCGCTGATGAACACGAGCAGGGGTTGGATGGGCACAAGACGACCTACAACGCAAGCACGTACTGGAAGGTCCCCAACGCGCTGCGCTTCGTCCAGGCGGGGCTCGATCTCACTGTAACGCCCACGCTCACGCTGGCGAACCCGAGCGCGCAGATGACGCTGTCACTGAACTCGGTGACGCTGTACACACTCCCGGGCGTGACGAATGGCACGACATTGTCGTCAGCGAGCGTATCTGGAAGCAAGTCCGTGTCGGGATCCGTATACGCAGTTGCGTCGGTGTCGGCGTCGGCGACGTCTTCATCGAGCTCGCCGCCGAGTGCAGCAGCGATTAGCGTTACCGGTGCTGGAAATGGGATGGCAGTACGACAGAGCGTGGCGCCGAGGTATGCTTTGATTTGACTCGCTCGGCAATCCAGTGCTACAGGAACGAGCAGCGCTACGCAGGTGGTCGGACGCTCGAGCATCATAGCCGTGGCGCCCTGCGGGAGGCTGGGGCTTGGTCTGTCCGAGATCGTCGCGATGTCAGTCATTGTGTGTTAACCCATCCGTCATATCACGCTGGGCGCGGCGTAAGTGTGATTCAATGAAACTGTGAAATGCGTGAAGGCCGTAAAGCAAACCAGACGAAATCCGCAGGTAGTAAACCAGACGAGATCCGCAGCTAAAGCAGCACATCCGCATCGTCTCCATCTGGGTCGTGAATCTGAGATTTAGATAGCGAGAGCCGTAAGAACGGGGTGACGCGCGCACTGATATCCCTCTATCTATGCCATACGAAATTCCGGCCGCTGATTTCTGGGTTAGGGATAGAAACAGCCTGCAATGTCTGCAGCCCAGGCCGTAGAAAGAGTCTGCAATTTCGCGGCGATATGCGATATCACCGAGGAAAGGACCTCTCTATAATTCCTACTGACGACCACAATGAAGAGGCACAGGCTTCGATACATCCGGGAGCGCTGCGTCCAGGGGAAATCACGGCCTCTGCGTGCTGTCCAAGATTCATAGTCCCCATCGGATTCAAGCCCCGAGTTACATGAGACAGACCAGGGTAGGAGTGCTGGACCAGGGACTTCGTGCCTTATGGGGAGAAAAAAACGGCCAAGGTTGCGCGAGAATTTAGCAAGAATTTAGACGCGATCCAAGCAAGTATCAAGGTCGCCGTGTAGCACGCGCGTCGGAGGTCAAGATGCGCCGAGGAATGTGGAGCGATTTTTGAGCGCAGATGCGATAGATTCCAGGGCCCAGAGCCTGAGGCGGAGAAAGATTCACTCGAAACAGGAAGATGGTGGTCGAGAGCAAGCGCTGACACAAGCGCCGAGGCTTGGTAAGCGCCGATGCATCACGTGGTCCCACCGCCTTCCTCCTACGCCTTGAACCTTCATGCTGCCTCCGACGCGTCCCGCGACGATCTCAGAGCTCGCCATCGTCGCACAGGCCGATCTCGACGCCTTTCCCCCCAGCAACCTCGAGCTCAAGCACTTGTCGGAAAATCCCAATTTACCTGATCAGGCCCTGACCGACTTATCAGGTCCTGTCGGGCTTAGGCCTGTGGGGTATCAGGCAGAATCATCTTGTGTCAGGACCGGTCAGGCCGCATCAGGCCTGGTCAAGTTCGCTCCTCATTCCCTCTCTGTATTCCATACCAATTATTAAGATTATCAAGAATAGTACCACTGTTGATACCGATGTGCAAATTATCTATGCATTGACAAGCTCTGCATCTGCTCGTAAAAACCTGTCCGCATCTACGTTATCGACCAGAATATGAGTAGGCTCGTTGGTAACAGAAGAGACGGGGGCCAGGAGCGCGCCTCGGATAACATGCTCCATCGAGAGGAAGGAATATTCTTTGGCCTCGTCGCGAATTTGACAGCCAGCCCAATGAGTCCTGGGTTTCCATCGACTCCGTTCACACAGGCGAACCGGGGCAACATCAATCTGACGGCCGCTGGGCAAACTACAGCGAAGCAGCGAACGTGCACGGGCAAAGTGTAAGCCGGGGTCCGAGAAATTCACCAGGAAGCAGTCGTATCGTTCGCGCTGGTGAAAAGACGGGTTGCATCGGACGATGTCTCGTACACCACGCCAATCCTCAAGTGACTGGTATGAAATGTGGACACACTTG
Source organism: Mycena vulgaris (assembly GCA_029204335.1). Taxonomy (NCBI): domain Eukaryota; kingdom Fungi; phylum Basidiomycota; class Agaricomycetes; order Agaricales; family Mycenaceae; genus Mycena; species Mycena vulgaris. Next base: position 287,870 of record JARGYA010000163.1, read on the forward strand.
AAGCTTCGAATCTGAAAAAAAGGAGATCAAAACTCGCCGAAATATCTCAAATAAAACAGACCATTATTGTGTCTTCATATCTGATATTTTCCTCTGGGTACGTATCGGAAATGAACTGCCTCAATCGAAAATCAAAGTCACGAAAAGCGGCTGAGCCATTGTTGGCGTCTTCTACCGCTCTGGAATTCACGAGACGGCCAGAAAATGGGGCTCCAAATGCTCAGTGCGCCGTATTCTGGGGATCCACCGGGTCTCGTGCTCATCGTCAAGGTCGTCCACTTCGCGCTAAGCTCTATCATAATTGTCAATGTTCATTCGGATCCGTGCAATAGCCTCCTGTGTCTCATCAATGCGGGCCATCTGCGATCGAAATTAGAACTCGTTCATTCTGCTTGATACTGGAGTGTCATCACCTGGTGCGCCGCTTCCTTGCCATTCGTTCGGATATACTATTTGAGACCAGTTAGTTGGCCACTTAAGCATTTATGCCGCAGCCCTGGTGTTATACCGGTGCCGGTGCGAGCCAAACTATGTCAGAATGAGGGCATGCATCCTGTGAAGAGTTCGAGTCCGCCAACACCGAAATATTCGAAGATTTGAGTGCGTAAGGAATTTATTTTGACCGGCAGTCCAACATAGCCAAACAACAGCTTAGTTGGCCACCCCGCCAACTAACGTATTGAGCTCTCAAATGGTGGTGGCCTGCACCCAGAATCATATCTACAGGTTATATTCACTATTTAAAACAGTTATGGTGTAGATATGAGGTATAGAAATGGGCAGAATACATGCTTGCGATCGACGGGAAACCTCGAAATTGGGGTCGCGGGATGAATGAGTGTTCTGCTACTCAGAAAAAGGCCGCAATGAGCCAAATTAAGATCCATGCTACTTAATGGGAAGTATTTGGACGTACCTGGATGCCCAATTCCATTCCAAGTTGCTGATATCTCCTCCAAAAAATCCGACTATTAGCACGACTGAAATTGGGTGATTTTGGACAATGGCCTCCAGAGCAATCAGAGGTCATTGGATAAAATCTCGAAAAGAGTCTCGGCATGAAGGATTGTATATTGAGAAGTCCTGTGTAAGGTTCCAGACCGATGGCATAGCGGTATCGTGGACCGCGACGGTGCCAGGATGACTGACCTACAAATGAACTCGTGCTTTTCCCGGGTGTGTTAAGAGTGATAGTTCAGTCAGTTGCCGTCCAGGATCTCTTCGGATGGAAGGCCAGCATCGGGGAATCCGAACGAGCTCCCAAAGTCGTGGATCGAGTGGAGAAATGGCGATGGCAAATGAGGCGAGGGGTCCGATTGATAAGAAATTGATGTCCCCACGCTTCGGATCCCGATCCGCGATGCCGTAGCTCCCGATCAACCCATCACTTTCGGCTGAAATTTGGTCTGAACATTCGTTGGAGGCCGTGTTCTGTTTATACATTATGCCCAGTCATAATTATGAAGCCCTGGTCTTATAGGAGTCAAGTGGCCAACTAAGTAGGGTGGCCAACTAAGGGGTCTCTAATAGTATGCTTCGTGAGCTTCTTGCTGGAATCCCTCTCCGGGACGAGTTGAACCGTGGTCGGTAGTTCCCTTGGCTCGGATGTCGCGGACGACATGACTTGCTGCGTGCTGCTTGAAAAAATCAAAGTCTTTCCCGTATACCTCAGACACTCGCTGTATATTGGCCGCGTAACCGGGGAGTAGTTGAACTCGAACCAATTTCACTCACGGAGGACCAATGTTCATAGTCTTTAATAAAGGTATCCAGACGTTGCAGCCGACGTTCAGGCATGCAATGCATGCCGACCATGATGCGGTAACGCTGATACCCTCGGATGCAATGAGCCAGTGCATTATCATTCGAAAACAACTGGACGATGCAAGGAAGGATGCACTGACAGGAATATCGTTAACAGGTTTCCAAGGCCATAGTGTCACTCACCTTGAGGATATCGTAGAAACTTTGGCCGTCGGTGAAATGTACCGTGGTTACTTCATTGAAATGTTTAAGATTTGGCCAACGGGGAAATCGTCGCATGCTGGCAATAACAATAGTCAGCTCCACAATCTTGTGGGACAGACAAAACTTACTTTTCCGCCAACGGTCCCTTTTGCTTGAGGGTTTCGAGTTCATCCAGTAAAAGGGGCCAAATATGATGACCCCATTTACCCAGATCATCGGAGTGCAGGGTATCGTACGAGTATGCAGCGTAAGGATCAGAAAAGCGAAAACCCCATAGAAAATGCTAAGAGCAGGGTTCCGCCGTCAGCTTATGCAACGGTCTCGTAAACCATATGCACCTGGACATCGTGAAGTCCATAGTTCTTGAGTATGGTTTCTTTGTCGGTCTTGGTTTTCTTTTTCGACGCGTTGCGTACTACAGCTTTCATGGTCGGAGTAGTTCGAAGTTGGAAGATGGAAGTAATTCTGTGAAGGTCCGACTTGTGCACGAGGCACTTTGGGCACGGATAATTGGCGAGCGCGGCACGGCAAGCGTTGAAGTACGCTGCCTCTTTGCCATCGAGAGAGCATATGACTATACCAGGGTGGAAAACTCGCACCAAACTATCAGGACAGCGAATGGGCTCGCCATTCCAGGAGCGGGATTTCAGAGAAGAAAAAATTACCGCGAGGATCTTCTGTTTCTTTGCTCGACTTTTCGTTTGGTATCCGATGCATTGCAGTTCATGGAGAGAGTTACGTCCCAGCGGTCGAATACCAGCTCTAGGCTTCGCCGGGTCGCCGGCGCGGACATCTTCGAGTGTTCTAAGGTCGACCTGCTGCTCCCGGATGTACGCCTCGAGAAATTCCAGGTGCAAATTGGATGGTACATCGAAGACGGGACCAGCGGTGCGTACTCAACTCTCGATGTTCCGATCTTGCACAAGGACTGGAGCGGGGAGTACGATATCAAGACGCGCTTTCTTCACCCATGCCTTATGCGGGTGCGTGTGATGCTAGATCCAACCAGCGTCTTGTACTCACCCGGAAATTTTGGTAGCTGTACGCAACCCTGATCCGCGGGCCGACCGCCGCCACCGTGTTGCTGCAGCGCGCCTCCGACTCCCACGTTGTCGTCGCCGTTCCAAACACGGAAATATGGAACGTATCCTTGCAATAGACCATACTGAGCCTGGTGCCATCGCGGGCTCTGCTGTTCTGGTATGTCCTCGGCACGGTTTATTGCGCTCCGTTCGCTTCACCATTGTTTTCAAAGGCCATTTGGACTTTGTCGGCTGATGGTGACCTCCGGAATAAGGGCGACAGAACCGGCATCGACTATGACGCGCTCTACGATCAGTATCTCGAGATTTTGACCACGGGTCTACGCGATGGAAGCCGAAGCATCACCAACGTCTTCTCGGAATGGGACCGAGTCGTCTTTCCAAATTCACAATCCGGCCATATTCGCCAGCGCGGTAGCGACCTGAAGCGTGGTGGAAACGAGAAGGCGATGGAGGCTTTGAGGGCCGAGAAGCAGGCGGAAGCAGAGGGCGATGTCTATGGGAACGGCGGCGAGACCGCGTCGCAAGGCGGGACATCGTCAAATGATTAATAAGTACTGATTGAATTGAATACACGGTGTTTTTCAGTCCCCTTGCTCCGAATTTATTCCTCCTCTATTTCATTTGAGCTGGTATTGGTCTGATGTGGGCAGGTTTGCAGCTGTAAGCCCTGATCAGGCCGCGAAACGAGGGTATGTATAGCACATAGTTGGATTGGTTCACAATGTTGACTTAGCTTACCGGTTTTGTAGCACTGCTCAGTTTTTTAAGCGTTTCCATTAGGTCGTGAGTCCGACCACTAACAGTCACTAATATTACAGTCTTAGCCAAATGAAGTCAATGGTGACTACGAAATGCAATAGACCATTAGTATCATGTTGATTCAATATTTTTGTTTTTTTCAGCATTTTCGTCCCTTTCCTGATAACGCCCAATCAACGTCTCTCAGGCTCATCAGGCCTTGTCAGGCTTGTCAGCCTCGGTCAGGCTGATCAGGCTGATCACTGACTTATAATTTGTTTTTGAACCTGATCAACCCTCCGAATACCCGACGGCCTGACAGGGCCTGATATTGCTGGACATGACCAGGTCAGGTAATTTGGGATTTTCTGACACTATCTACGGCGTGCCGAGGTGCATCGGCGCGAGGGTAGGGCTGCACACCCGTGCCCGTCGCGACGGTTCGACGGGACGGCTCGACGGGTACCCCGACCCGTCCGGTCGGGCCCTTCGACTGTAGTTTTGACGGCCGTTCCCGTCAAGAACGGCCGTCGACGGGTAGACGGGTCCTAAAAACACGCCATAAACTGTGAAATACGATGTGATGGCCTTTGGGAAGGCATGCTTCACGCAAATGTAAGCCTGACACACACTTTAGGCCACAATTTTTGAACGTACTCGGTAGTTTCGACAAGCAAAATGACGGCCGTCGCGTGACGGACCGTTCCCGTCCAGGACCCGTCAAAACGACGGCCGTGCCCGTCGACGGGACGGCGTGCAGCCCTACGCGAGGGCAAGGCGCTCGCATCTGGCGCCGGCAGCGGACCCGCAGCCAGCAATCCACGGGGTAATACTGATGCTGCAACGGATATGGAGCGGGCGCTCATCGAATACGCGCAGCTGGCGACGTTGGTTATGGAGAAGATCCCGAGGCATCTGGATTATGGGCGTGAACTGACGGCGGAGCAGAAGTCTAATCCAACGGCGGTGAGTGCTAGTGCGCACTCCTTTGTACCTAATCCTCTCCCCGCAAATTCCCGCCCTCGTCCTACTCACCTCGTCCTCCCTCCTTCCAACACTGAGAAGATGGCGACATCGGCCCGCTTGATCCGCAGCTTCTTCTTCTGCTACCACCACACACAACCGCATCGCGATTCGCACTGTCAGTTCTGTCTGTCCACATCCTCTTTCATTTGTCTGGGCTGCCATCTCGTAGATTCCTCTGTCTTGGTCCACGCGTGTACGAGGATCCCTCGTGAAATGTCACCAGAACCTTAACTGCCTCTCTGGATATGTCGCTTCCTTGCAGGATCCTCCGTTTATAATGACACCATGGTCCCTGACTGGTCAGGGGTTAGTCCTCTGATCTCGAGCCCGGTGTCCATATTGATTGCCGCTCGCCCATCGCTCCCCAAGCACTTTCACGTAGCGTTCAATTGTGCATCCAGCTCATCTCGAGTTTCTTCTTGCATTTTAAATTTCCTCTGGTCTCGTTCTCAGCAATGTACTGTGGTGTTAGTTAAGTGTCGCTCAGCGATTTACGCACATTTATACTTATCGTCCTCGTATTCTCCTGCGAAAACCTGGTACCGCCTTCAGAGCTGTATGATATCATCTCTGACTCTGTCTTTCTGAGCGGCATCCACCATCCGTGCCGCATACATGCTCGCCGTATTAATTCGTGCGCAACCTTCCTCCTCATTATTTCCATTCTCTGAGCTCTGTTTTTTTTTCGCTCCGCTCATCAGAATCGCTTGTTTTCAACTATCTCAGCCATTCGCGACTCACCCCCTCGCTCGAGTGTCCCTTAGTATCCTTCAAATCCACGAATCGTTCCAGGTCCGAGCGCAGAGTCTGCTTCGTCTTATCTAAGCTTGCTTCGAATGTCAGCCTTGTCATTGTAATTCCTATCCATGTTCCAGCGATGTAGCCGGCATGACTTGCTGGTTGGGGTAGAGCTTACCGGTCACTTTTGCGACGTCCCCCGTTGCTCGATCTGCTCTGGATTATCTTCGGAAGCACTTCCCAATTGATGTACTACAGCCCCTACGACCCGGGGCGGTACAATACGTGGTTGCATACCTATAATGAGCTGAACAAGTCTTGCTCTATCCACACAGCGGACACCACTGTCCCCCAAACGCTCAATTACGATACAATTCCTGGCGGCCAACTTGGCCGAGGACCACATTCCGACCGCCTTTCCTGCCTGCCTTGGGACCTTTCGCCGGAGCCTCTGGTTTCTTAGCGGGCGCTGCTGGTTTTGCGGGAGCAGCGGGCTTCTTGGCGGGCGATTTTGCGGCAGCCGCTTTCCCCGCCTTGCCCTCCCTTCCCTTTTCCCTTTCCTTCTCCCGCAGCAGCAGGAGGTGCAGTACCAGCGGCGCTGACGGCGAATCCGCCCGATGTGCTGAGGGCGGTGTCAATGTCATCGGCGACAACGGCTTGCAGTTTATAGCCGGCACTAAAAAAGTTTAAACATATAAGTCGCTGCCGAGATCCACCGGGACGTAGCGCACACACCCCGGTGGTATATTTCCCAGCCCGACAGTGGTGTTGAGGGTGGTAGGATCGATGCCCTGAGCGACGTCGAAGGCCTCCGTTGCGCTGACGAGCAAGAGGGAGAATTTCCTAGAGTGGAATTTGTTAACGGAGTTTTGTAGGCGCTCGAAGGGATTACGGGTCGGTGGCCACGGTGGTCCAGGTGACGACTACTGTGGCATCATCGGTGGCGCCCGCGGGTGTATTCAAGGTGAGTCCCATCACGGATGGGAGCACACACGCGCTGAAAAGAATGCTGAAGAAATCGTCATCTCGCTCAGTGCGCGAAGGCCAGACATAGTTCCCGAGACCCACTTAGCGAGAAAGACCATTGCTTAAAGAGTGGCAAGAACGAAAAGCGAGATTGCCTTGACTGGTTCGGAAATTGGACGAAGGAGAGACCTGGCTCGAGAGAACAGCAAGCTTCCTTCCTTGGGGTTTATATATCTAACGGGATCCATTTTTAACAGCCCGTGGAAACCGGCATCGCACGCTGGGTCAATAATACCCTGACCTGTATCACTTTTGATACGACGTCGACAGCCGGGCGAGCCTACCATTAATATCGCCCTAGGAATGATCACCTCTCATGGAGTCTTCCTGCCGCCTCAGGCTGTTGGGAGGAGGAGGAGGTATGTGATGCGGTCCCACAATTATAACACCAATCTAGGAAGTTGACGCGTCAGCATGGCACGGGACCACCTCTTCACCCAGTGAGATCCGACTTCGGACGTTCCGATGTCCTAACATCATGAATAATTGAGTGTCCGCTAGGCTAACTTCCTCCCACCGAGCCGTAAATCTCGGACTCGACCGGAGGACTTTCTGGGTTCCATATGAAGGCGATATGCACTGAAAACCGATTCGCTAGTGTGGATGGTCGTGCGACCCGAGGCCGTGATTCTTTGTATATTCATGGTAGTTAAGCTGAATGAGCCTACCCTGTGACATCACTTCCGCCCGACGTTTAATCCCGGTATAATTCCCTCCGTCCAAACTTGGCCGACACTACACTCCTTGGGCCCTTCGGTTTAGGTTTGTGGGCCTTCTTACCACCCTTCTTGCCGCCCTTCTTGCCGCCCTTCTTGCCGCCCTTCTTGCCGCCCTTCTTACCCCCCTTTTTACCGCCAGTGGGAGATGCGACTGGAGGAGGGGGAGGAGTTGCTACAGGAGGTGTAGGAGGCGCTGCTGCGCCAGGGGGGCTGACGGCGAATGTGCCTGAGGTGCTGAGAACGGTGTTGATATCATCGGCTACAACAGCTTGCAGCTTAAAGCCGGCGCTAAGAAAAGTGAAACAGATAAGCGGTCGCAGCAGATACGTTGGGGCGCACATACCCTGGCGGAATATTTCCAAGGCCAACGGTGGCGTTTAGAGCCTTAGGGTCAATACCCTGAGCGACATCGAATGCTTCCGTTGCGCTGACAAGCAGGAGGGAGAATTTACTACAATTCACTGAATTGGGATTAACACTTTCAAAAATCTGGAAGGCACATACGGATCGGCGGCCACGGTGGTCCAGGTAACGACTACCGTGGCGTCATCGGTGGCGCCTGCGGGCGTGTTTAAGGTGAGTCCCATCACAGATGGGAGGACACAAGCGCCGAGAATAATGCTAAAAAAATCTCTCGTTCAGTGTCTCTAGCCAAAGCCAGACGCGAGTCTGGAGACCTACCTAGTCACGAAAAACATTGCAAAAGGTCGAGAAGGGGAGAAAAGGAGAGACTAGCTCAGAAGAAGATAACAGAGACTGGCTCGGACAGAACGACAAATCTACCCGGTCCGTTTCTTGGGCTTTTTTATACGAGATCTTCCCATGTATTTTTAGCACTCTCCTTGGCATCCGAAATTATGATCAGCGTTGCTGGAAATGATGGCTGTTGCCCGTGCGGGTCGTGCCGTTGTGAGGCGGGGTGACAGCGCTTCTGGCAGGGGGCGATGCAGGAGGATGCAGGTATGTGGAAACCGGCGTTCATGGTTCGGACAAA